>JAGFPH010003128.1:22696-41280 GCA_018207615.1 Philaenus spumarius | reverse complement strand
ACAGGCTGATTAATTAGATACACATCAGAAATGCATCATTTAAAAAACAAACTATTAAAAAACTGCATTAATAAATACTTATCTAGGACCAAATAACTATGCTGACGGGGATTTTTAACTCGGTAAATAATAATTATTATAAAACTCTAGGCCTATTTCTTAAAAAAAATTATTTATATAGTCTACTTTATTATATACTAGTAAGCCCCCGTGAAAAATCACAGGCAGATTAATTAGATACACATCAGAAATACACAATTTGAAAAAACAACTATTTACAACATTAAGACCTACTTATCTAGGCCTACCTAAACATAACCCAAAACTATAATCTACACTGGGTTTGTTTAAGTATTACAACAGCAGATGATGGGTGAAATCAGCTGTTAAACGAATAGATAGGCATATCTTTTATTTAAATTTGTATAAACAAATATATTGATAATAAAAGGTTGTATTTAAATATAGTTTATAACCTCAAAGCAATTATTATATAGAATTCATTAGTTCTATAGGCCTATCTCATATTAAAAAAAAAACAACTTCACAAGAAATTATAATGATTGAAGTTTTAAACATAATCCCAAACTATAATTTACACTGGGTTTACAGATGATGGGTGAAATCAGCTGTTATATTATATGTTACTCATGTATGTATGTAAGTACGGACATACACTCGATTTTATAGGAGTTGATATTGTACGTTAAATGTTCAATGAAATATTATGTATGTTTTTCATTTATTTTTGTAACACCTTTGGTGTTTTGTAAATTAATGTATTTGTTCATTATGATCAAGGCTTAACAATAAACTTAATGAAAATTAATTTAACGATGACACCACGAGTCGATGACTGATACATTTATTATTTTCAGAGTAGAAAGTAAGTTAATCTGAATTTTGTTTATTTAACTAACGTTAAAAAAAGTTAATAAATTTAAATAGTTTTTACCTATGTTATAAACATTTAAATGTGGCTATTGCAATATTATTCAAGAAAAGCTAACTAATTACTTATAATATAGTTGTCTAATGGCACAGTTTAAGGAATATTAAATTAAATACGATTTTGGTAAAACTAAGTTTGATAATTTTATTAGGTTATATTAGATAGCCAATAATATGAAACTAGCGATGTTGTGGTTGAAGTAATGGACTGTTGGAATAGCTGTGCCTTTGGAACGATTCCAATACTTCAAACCACAACAAGGATTGAATGGACTAAGTTATACAGCTCTGTTGGAAACTTATGGAAAATACTCATTAAATGCTGATTTTATTAATGTAAAAAAAAGAAATTAAAAAACTATCGCGGTTAGAACTAGATCAGCATTCTGCATTTTGGACAAATTTGGAGCCATGAGAGTTCTGTTTGTACTTTAAAAGCAGATAGTTTGTCTCTTAAAACCAAACAACCATGCCTTAGTCAGGCTTTTTCGTTTTTACAAAGGCTTAGGGTTTTTATAAACGCTAAGATGGTAAACGCTATTAAATGTGTAAATCAAATTAGGTAAAAAAGAACCAACATGACCTAAAACAAAACATAATTTACAATGCGTGATACAAACTATTTTGAAGTACAAAACAGCCGTTAATGCCAATATCATCAAGTGACAACTAATTATTTTATATACAAAAAAATAAAAAATAAAAAATCATATGATTAAATGTTTTACTAAAAATCGGCAATCAGTTGCGATGTATATTTTAAACGGAGAAATCTCATTTTATTTAGTACTTTATAGGTATAAGTTTTCTTTGAAATCTCTAGTACCTGAGCGACCATTTTTTAAATAATTGTTTTATTTTAGGAAAATGTATGTAAATACGAATCGCATACTAAATAAATATGAATATTTTTCAATCTTACATACATACAAACTGTTTATTAAAATAAAAAAAAAAAAAACTTGAATGTAATTAGTTCTAACATTTTATTAGTATTTGTTAGAAGATAATTATAAAATCTAGCGCATTAGAATCCTGACGTCCAA
Source organism: Philaenus spumarius (assembly GCA_018207615.1). Lineage (NCBI taxonomy): Eukaryota > Metazoa > Arthropoda > Insecta > Hemiptera > Aphrophoridae > Philaenus > Philaenus spumarius. The sequence continues at coordinate 39,283 of JAGFPH010003128.1, read as the reverse complement.
AAACCTCTATGGATGCATGTAGGTTGTGTAATCTATCCAACGACTAGGCCATATTTGATATTGTTTATGTATTTTAGAAATAACAAATAATAATTATAACCATTAGATCATTTTATATTAACTTTATAGAAATGCATAGAATGCAGAAACTGGTGAGAAGGTTTTCAGAACGGTTAATTTAAACACAAAAATAATGTTTTAGTTACGTATGGTGTTTGAATAAAGAAATAAGTTGAAAACTATACCACCTGATACATTGTTAATGATTTATGTTTGTTAAATCTTATCTTATTAAACGAGCAAAGCTTGTATATTTTCTATTCGCCTATACTCAGTGACTTCAAAGGTGGTATATAAAAGAAGTTCAGAGTTTAAATTTATGCGCATTTTTCCGAATTTATGCGTATTTTTGCAAACATTAGACCTAAAGCATTCAATTCCTGACGTCAAAAAAACCCTGTATGCTAATTTTCATCAAATTCGTTAGAGCCGTTAGCGAGATCGCCGAAATAAATTTATAAACAAATATACAAGAATTGCTCGTTTAATAAGATAATATTATTATGGTATTTGTTTACTATTACTTTGTCACAAGCAAATCTTCCCATATTGAAATATGTTTAATATTTATGTAGTCTAATAATAAATTAACTTGATTCAAGGACCTGAAAAAGAAATTCACCCTAAACAAGGTTGGTCAATGAGTATGTTTTTTGCAGATCAAAGTTGGGCGGTTGTATTTACGGAGTCGTGTGGTAGTTCAAATAAATGTTTGGTCGCACAACAATAGTCTTTCGTCAACATAGTTTATTGCGGAAGTAACTTATGCTTAGAGTAATATACTAATATAGTTTCCAAGTTGGAAAGATAATGAGACAAAAAATACTATAAGTTAGAACTTCAGGTTATTTTCTTTTATGGTTGATTTCTGTTATGCATAAACAATAATTAATATTCTAACTTATGTATTATGTCTGCAATGTTTATTAATTATTGGCTATGTATAACAAAAACACAAGCATTCAAACAAATTTAAATAGCATGAAATTCTAGTCTTTAGTCACAGTATGTTTCCAACACCATGCAGAAACTCTGATGCAGAAACTGATCCAGACGATTTCTTAATGTAAGTATTCATCATTATTAATAATTCCCGGGCCTTGACTCATGTAAGTTCTTTGTTAACATACGACGAAGAAAATACATTCTCAATTAGCGTGTGATGAACAGTAAACAAGCGACACTAGTTCTCATCAGAGGACGACTTTTAAAGTAAGTTACTTATTCGTATTTATTTTTCCGGGCCTTTAATAATGTAAATTCATTGTTAGAATACATACATATATAACATCTTAATATGGGAAGATTTGCTTCTTACAAAATAATAGTAAACAATTGCCTTATATATAAAAATGTATGCTTTTTTGTCCTCTATATACTCAAAAACTATTTCTAAGCTAAACATTTCACATTAGCTACAAAGGTAAATTTGGGTAGAATTGTTCTTAAGTGATATACAAAAGCATTTTTAATTCGATTATAAGTCAAAGGGATGAAATATGGGATAACGACCAGTAACATTAAAAAAAAATTTATTAAAGTGGGACAGAATCTCATATAAAGTAAATTGCATTAACACACATATGTTTAATAAGCGCGCAACCGTCTGCCCTGATCATAAGAATCTTATTTTAATCAAAAGTCACTTAAAAAATAATTTTTCAACACACCCAATAAATTTTGTTTGTTAATTTAATCTAAGCACACATACATTTATATATAAACAAGCAATATCACAATTACCAGGTTCACTGGATGTTTATAAATTTCAGTATTTCAATAAAATTTTAAGCCGTCGCATTTAGTTTGCTAAATAAACAAACTAATAGTAAGTGCGCAGTTCTTGTGTAATTTTACTTCCCAGTTCAAAATAAAACCGAATTTTCTTTTTGTCACTGTGATCCTATACTGGCATCGAACTATTATTAAATTGTTTTTGAAAGCATATTCTTGTATAGGGATGCGTTGCAATTCTATTTTAAACAAAATACAAAACCACGTCAATAAAACATTCCCATGTCATCTCATCTATCTGGTGCAGAGTTCACATTATTTATTAAGAATGCACTCTGTACAGACAGGAAACTGGAGTGGATGTAAACCAAACTCAATAAAACCTGCTCTATGTTTGGATCTATAAAGGGAGTAGCTTTCGCGAACATGCTGGGTAGAATTATGGTTTACAGGCAAACAGGGAATTTTATATTAGAAACAGGTGTCTTACCAGGAAAATGTGATATTAGAGTTAGGATGCGAAGAGGTTGTGGTGTCGAAAGAAATGCGTTTCATGTAGTATTATTGGTAGATGGCAGAAAACCATCTTTGTGCATAACACAAGATGCAATATACGACATATATTGAGAGATAGTGAGGACATGGTTGCTGCCTTTGAGAATATAGGAACCCTTTAAAAACTAGTTATAATCATTATTTTTATGGGTTTTAAATTGAAGAAAACAAAATTGTAGACGACATTTTCTAAAATGATCACCTACTACATTATATAAAAATAAACCACCACGACTATTGCAACTTGCAAACGAGTAGATTTAAATATTAAATACCAAACTAAAAACAAAAGAAAACAGTCGTGGCACTGCTGGCGGAAGATTATTATAAATCGTTAGTTATGTTGGTTTAATATAATAAGGTTAATATTATAGTATAGTAAGACAATGATGTTTAGGTTATTTTTTATTTTTAAATTTTAGTTTTAAAATGGGTCAAGATAAAAATAATGATCAGATTTCGGATTAAGAAAATATAACCATCGGTTAATATTCACTTCTGTACTGAAGCAACAAAGGTATCTTCAAAATCTTTATTACAAATTTAGCATATGTTTTTAAATATTAAAGTTAAACATCTAATTTGTAATAACGTGAACCATCACACTTTTCTTTAATTAATTTACAATTATTACCAAAGCAACCAAATTAGCAAATTTATACATTTAAAATAATGAGAAAGTACCTCTGTCCATTATAGAGGTATAACCAATTACACTAATTTAACACAACTTACAAAATTAGGAAGTGCAATGCCCACTTCATCGTTAACGTGACGTGACTAAATCCATACATCTATAGAATTTAAGCTTTTGAATTTACCACTGTCTATTTTATTTCGTCCATTTATTCTTATTTTACGATCAGCTTTTAAATTAAACTTCTGGTTTATAGTACTTGTGTAAAACAATGAAGAAGAAGAAATCATCGACGAAATCTAAAAAGCAAAAGGTTTTACTTTAAGATGCGTATTGCGATTTCGTATATTTTACCGCATCCAAAAACTGCTCGGTGCGAGTAAAACGTTTTCACTTCAAATGTCTTGTTCGAGCTTGGCCACTTACTAAGTGTATGTTTTTTGAAATTAAAAACTAAGTTGAAAATTTAAATTTCTTATTTTGTAACAGCGTTAAAATTAATAAACTGTAATTCGAGAACTACTGCACCAATTATTTCAAAACTTGGTATCTAAGTAGCGTTTAATTGATCTAACAAATCTTCTGGAATTTTTTACATTATATTTGTAGACATACTTCGGATGCATTGCACAGATTTTGAACAATCTTACCCCTTACCCTAAAAATTTCTCGGATAAATACAATAATTACTTAGTATAAGTACCCTTGCGTACTTTAAAACTAAATTCGACTTATCATCTGACTACTCTTTCCTTTGTAAGAAACAATTATAAAATACCACACTGGTAGCACGCCACACTGTGGGATGTATCCTACTACTACTTTTACCGCTGTAATATACAAATCCTTATTGCTAGAAAACCGAATAGAAGAAATACATTTTTATCAATATTTGTATTTTATTAATTTATTTTATTTTTGTTCATAATATATCATTAATTACTCAACCAGTGTACGCAATAAAATAAACTAGAACTGCAGCTATATCATAAAATATGCTTTATTATTTGGTATCTTTCCAAAAAAATCGGCACTCGAAACGACATCAGCTAAGTCGGGCAACACAGTAAGTTAAATTTCATGAATAATATTGAATAATCTGGCAATACTGTCGGTAATCTATCGTCATTATTGTTGATAAAAATATAAACACTTTTAGTGAGCTTTCATGATTATTGCTGATAGATATGGCCATAATTAATGGTCAGCTTTAGTTAATATTGTTGTTATCATTGAAGACTAGAGACAAACAATTAATTTAATATTATAGTTGTAATTAATAATTTTTTTCTGGATATAAAAATATTAATATAATAAATATATGCACTATACAAAAGTATCCCCAAAATAATTAGAAAGATCAAATGCGTTTACATTGCTATATTACCTTCCATAATGACACAATGGGTAAATCTAATATTTCATAAAAATCCGTTTACCAGTATTATTTGTTTTTAATGACCTAACAGGGCATAAAGGAAATGTTACTTAAAGTATCTTCTTCAGTGTTTTACACCTTTCTTCACTCTAAAGCCTCGTTAAGAGAAAACAAAGCAGTTAGAGCATTGTTAGAATCCGAGACGAAACCTTTCTTTCCAAGCTCAACTTTCATCTAATATTACAAACGCCCTGAGTGACGTCATTCAATGAATAAATCAAGCTGCTGAAGCGAGAGTTTAATTCCAGACCCTAGACTTTATGTTGAGTTAAGAAAATCTTATATTCGCGAGAAATAAAATAATATCAACGTTGTTATTTTATGTCTACTATGCTTTGTAATTGATTACTTTATAAGGACAATGAACTCTATATACAGTGTGTTGGAAGTATCAGTGGCGGATCCAGGGCACCATTTTGGCAGGGGAACTTTCTGGGGGGATTGGGTGTTTAGATAATGTGTAGTATGAAATTATCAAACTAAAAATAACCAATTTGGGAGCATTTCCATGTTAAAATTTTCCTTCAGTATTTGATGTTTTTTACAAGATTTTTTAAATCTTAAAATTCAGATTTTGTATAATAGTTGAATAGTAAGCCTTTTAATTATTTGAACAGAACTACAGATGTTTAAAGAGTAGACTGCTTATAGAAAAATTTAGCAACTTTGACTTCAAAGGAACAAGTTGATACTAATTATAAAAGGTGACTTTTTAGCTTAAAATAACAACTTTTGAAGTTAAATTTATATTGAGTGTACTTGGGCCTAACGCTATAGAGTATAGAGAAAGTCTATGGTTTCCTCATAATTTTTCGAATCTCTCAGTCACTTGGTTGGGTTCAGTAGGTAGGCTATACCGTGGTGTATATATAAGTTCCATGTTATACGAGCGATGTTAGTGCTGCGAGTTCAACGGTTAATTGGGTGAATGGAACTATAATGTGCCAAGTTAGGCCACTATAATGTGCTACCAGAAAGGCCACAAAAATCAGAAGTATCGACTTTGTCCTGGTTCTAGTAGTTATTGTGTACTTCAAAGTGACAAAATGTTTGACACAGAAACATTTATTTACGCTATCGAACAGCAGCCACCTGTATATGACGTTATTTCAAAGGATTATAGCAATACACAATTGAAACATTAAATGAAACTGTCTAGTTGATACACGATTTGAAAGTACTGGGTGTGTACTCCACCGTCTAGCCTTCCTAATATGTTTCTATTATTTGTAATACACCTAGACAGCCTAACTGAATGGTGTACATATTGGAAGGGAACGACACGACGTTGACAACGCCGCAAAAACGTGGTGTATAACACGTGGTGTTGACGACGCGTTAACAACGTCGAGCTTTCAACGTCCCGTATAACTTGGGAAAAAGAGAGCCAATCCAACCAACCTTTTTGAACCATATCAGTTCTTGTCCACTACTTCAAATGCCTTAAGGGCCATGTTATACTAGGGCTCTTATCGCCGCTTTGATAACACTGAAAACCAGGCGTTAAATTCCATAGTTATGACGTTGAAAGCGGGTCGTAAGGTGTTGTCAAGGCGGAACTCTGTCAACGTGGCGTCACTCAAGTCCAAAATGGACACCATTCAGTTAGGCTGTCTAGGTGTATTCAAAATAGTATAAACATATGAGGAATTGCGCAGGAGGAAGGGTAGACGATGGTGCATTGTCTCACCAACCTCAATCCAGTATTTACTATTCAATTATTTACCGTATAATCCTTTGACTTAACGTCATAAAGAGGTGGCTGCTGAAATAAATTTCCCATTTCAAACATTTTGTACACAAACTTTGAAGTACACAATAATCACTTTGAAATAAAGAATAACAACTAGAACCAGGACAAAGTCGATTCTTCTGACTAATATGGCCTCTCTGGTCTGCGCTGCGAGTGCGCGTTGACAACGCTCCGTATAACTTGGCGCCCGGTTAACGCGGATTCGCCAGCGTTAATAGCGCTCGTATAACATGAACCACGGGAGTTCCATTTACCCATTAAACCGACATTAACGTGTCGTTGAAAACGTGGCGCTAACGGTGCTCGCATAACACGGCCTAAGGAAGAAATGACATTTCCGCACTTGCACTGCTGACTGGCAAGGTACACATAACTTAATAAGCGTGTGGATGATGGAGAAAACATCTTTGTTACACATAATTAGTATTGCTCGGTAAAAAAACATGAATTTTATGTAAGATAAAAGTTGCTTAGTCCTACATTGATTGCTGTAGTTAATTTTGGCATGGACTCCTTTTTATATTCTTGCAAAGAATTATACACTGTACAATGCTTTATAACATACAGTACTTTGTCGGAAGCGCGAGTAAAAAACGAATATATCAAAGACATGTATTAAAAAAATGATTGCATTGTAATTCTCAAAGCAACACTCCATTATTGTATTGTACTGCTATAAATTATCTTTATCTCTACATCTTTGAAAATATTTTTTAGATAACATAATTAATTACGCGCATATTCTCAATTTTGTAAAAAGAATAACACAGATTATCAAATTAAAAAATTATGCCTACTACATGGATTGTTGATGCATAATTCCGAGAACCATAGTCTAAGGCTGGCTATTACCATCGACCACATAAGACCAATAGATGGAGCATGCCTATAAAGCTAACACTATAGCGGGGTGAAGCCAGGTCGGCCATCTTGTCTGGGTCAGAAAGACATAAACGGCGCTCTCAACTTTGAATTATGCCAGTGCTCTCGTTTCACTCAACCTGTGATTTAACATACTTAGAGTAAAGTTAAAATTTTGAAACTTCGCAAGTGTAAAGTTGACAAGTTGTGGGTGCCAATGAAAGGAATTAAAAATCAAATAACACTACTTTAACCTTTTTAACACAAAAATAACTTTAACTTTTTATATAAATTTTGAATCATGACATAAAAAAGTTCGATTGCTATTACTTTTTTTATTTTTTGGTCAGGTACGCTAAAAAACGGTGGAAATTGTAGATTTAGAACTGAATTTTACTAATCCTATTTTTTTTTTAATTTGCTCCTTTAGTTTCATAGATAACTCAGTTAAAGTTAAAAAGTTTTGCCGCGGCGGAAAGAGCGTTCCGCCCATCGACCTGCAAGTGTTGGTATGGCAAATTCGTTGTAGATACTGCATGTATATTTGTATTAACAACTACTGTAATGAAATTTTTTTGATAACTAGTATATTACTAATACTATATCAATAAACAAAGTATAGTTTTTGTTAATGTCTGGTACTTTAACGGGAAATGTTTCATTCCTGAAATACCGTTTAATATTGTATGGCGTCTCAATTAATTTTTTTATTTTAGATATTGTCATACATTTTTAATTAGTGGACTAGAAATATTGATTGTACTGAAAAGCATTAATTAAGCCTGGCATTATTTAATACAAATTGTTTAGTATCTATTGACATAATATTAAAATTAAGTGGGTAGAGATCCGAAAATACTTTGAAAATAAAATCTTTTCTTACATTACCTGAAATTGTCGTATATAAATGTTATATTGAAAAAGTATAGGACATAAAGACAATGAAAAATTATGTTTTAAAAGTTTATTTTTACAATGTAAAGTAGTAAAAGTTGAAAATCTATAGTATGTGAACACTAATCGAGCAAAGAATAATTATTATAATATTGGATAGAATCAAATCACATAATTGTATAGCCTAATAACATGAAAAGATTTTAATTTTCTTTGTGTTCAAAATTTGATAATATAGTTATTTTTATTGGTGATTACAATGAAGTTTGAAAGTGAAACATAGGCTACTAATATACAAATATTTATACTATTATTAAGGTTCGAAATATAATGATAATCTTACAGAAGTGCTACTATTATTAGTGAAAACAAACAAGTTTGATTGTTGAATATGGATTACAAACATTAAATAATTTGTACAATTCTATTTCACAAACATGTTCACTTTCCCATAAATGTAATTGCTTTTGAAAGGTGATTCCTTAACTTTGTTTTGTGCATGGTTTTGGTTATTGTTTTGGAGTAATGATGCAGCCTAATTTTGAAAAACCGTTTGCATTCGAAACTACGTAAAGTGAGGTTTTGTTAGCGATCTCGGCAGGTTCCCTGTGCGAATGACAATAGCAAAGGCTAGAGCTACTGGCGTTGACGCTCGCGTCTAGGATGAGTCAAGCCTATCCGCCGCCATCTTGTCTGGGTCAGGCGGACAGCTCGGCTTCACCGGCCGACTAGCTATGCTCCATCTATTGGTCTTATGTGGTCGATGGCTATTACTCGCGATGCACCGGGCCGTCGTCTGACCGTTTTACCGCAGCGCTTCAGCATATAATAATACAGACTGATAAAACAAGGACTTGAGTTTAAAATATCAGGTTTGTTGCAATTCAATATTTGTGACTTTTAGATGTAATGTGATTATAATATGTACCTAAGATATTTGCCATCGAAATGTATACCTGGCTTCCTATTTTCTTCTTTTTTTTTGAGGTTTTGGGGGGAACGTTCCCCAGTCCCCCCCCCCCATCCTCCGTGGATTCGCCACTGGGAACTATTATCTCAGAGACTGCTTTAGTTTTATAGATGTTCGAGGTATCATCTATCTTAAGTCTTTAGTTGTGGCACCAAAGTTGTTACGGAATACAGAATGTTCCAAAATGATAAAACGAGATTTTACCTATTTTTTAAACGTTTGTTTACAAGTTTTTTTCACCTTTTAACTCCAAAAAAGGATGTAAGGAATATTATGTTGAATAATATTTTAGTTTCTAAGCATATTTTTTTAGTGGAATTTGTTGGTTGTTTATATCAAGCGTTCATTTAAACAAGTATTATTAATTTTACCATGTAAGTGCCTTTACAATGTATTTTAAATCATATTACAAGGGACTATTTTCACAAAACCATTAAATAACTTGCTGTGTATTCATACTTCACTACAGTAAGGACTTTTGAACATTAATAACTTAAATAACGTTTTATATACGAATAATTGTATCGTGTAATTTTTTATATATAGAATTGCAAAATTATAAAACGTTTTTAATGCAAATTTGGTTGAAATGTCGGAATTTCAAAAAACTATTCGATAGATCAATTAAGGCAACGGCAACTTTTAGGATATGTAGGGATTTCTTTAATTTTCAAATGGGATCTCACATAATGGACACGTTTAATTAAAATTTATAAAAGCTATTAAAGGCATTTATGTTCGCTAAGCACCCTGTCCGTTCAACGGATCGATAATAAATTTATTTACTGATTCATTAGAATAATATATGAAGGATCAAACTCCGTCAAAATTATTTTGATTACCTCCATTTAATGGGTTGAAATGGGATAACTACCATAAAACTAACATTTTTAATTCCCTTGATAATAGAAAGCTGAAATGTTGCACAATTATTTAATAAGTAATACATAAACAGTTCATAGTGATCAAATTATAATTATTTGTAAATAAGGGACGATAGCATAGTTACCAACTAAAAAAATAATAAGTATTCATTATTGTAATTTCGTTGGAAGTAAAAAGCTTAAATTTGGTGAATTTATTTCATAAATATTATGTAAAATAATTAAACATATCGAATTTTCCACACTACCGTTGAAAGGGTTGAAATTGGATAGCTGCCCGTATACAATTAATATACATTTCACTAACTTCCTACAGCCCACAGAGCTGGAATTTGGTACATATTATTCTTAAGTGATAACAAGAAAAGAAACACATTTACATTTCGAGCACTTGAGTCTCAGGATAACGCTCCTTGAAAATTAATAATAATTCGTACTCTTGCAATGAAGCTAGAGACCTGAACCCATATGAATGATACGCGCGCGATCGCTTATAAGAATCTTATTTTAACCACAAAAAACTGAAAATTTTACTTTTCATTACACCTATGAAATTTTGTTTGTTAATTAATTGAACTAAGTATATAATTATATATTAAAATAAAACATTAGTGAAGCATTTCCGTTACCACTAGTTGATTATAAAATAGTTTTAGATGTAGCTTTAAAAAGTAAAAAGAGGAAGTGGGAACAAAAATTAATTCTAAAAAAGAGGAAGAAAAGTTATAAATATGGTGTTGCAATGTTTTAGTGTGAGACTACTTGTTTGCATTTTTTTTTTTCTAAAACGAAAAATTACACTTCCTGATACATAGGTATATTTTAGTAGGCCTAATATACCTCTTAACCATTTGAGCCGGTTTTATTGACTGTTATAAATTAATCTATAACCTAAAATCTTAACCTGTTTTGTTGGCTAAAAACCCTTATTAGGTGTAAAAAATATATTATATTTTTGTAAAAACTCCCATTTTTTACGTTTTTTTTTTTTAAACAGTACTGAGTAGTTTATTTTAAAATTCTCCTAAAATTAGGTTAACATCTTTTAAAAAGCTATAAAATAAATTCGTACTAAAATTAAGCTGTCTAAAGTATGACTTTTTAAATTAAAACTAAAATTCTTGTTCTATTTAGGCAGTTGTGTTACTACAAGGTCTTAAGGTGGTAACAGTGGATCCCAGTATAAAACTTAGTTTGTCATCAAAATATATGGTTTTAACGCTTATTTCTAAGCTGCAATTGGATTTAATTAAATTTTTTGTCATTGGAATACGTTGCTTAAGTGATTTAAAACATAATTGTAAAAGAAACAACCGTACTGGGAAACAGTATAAGCTTACACTAAACAAAATATTAAATTGGAAATTAATTAAAAAATATTTAGAAAATGGCTTCTAAAGACATCAAAATTATAAAAAAATTTACATAAAAAAATGATCCATTTATATGTTTAAGATATTTTAAAAATGTACTTTGATACACTTACCTACAAGAGTTGACAAAATTTGGATCTCAGGACCCCAAAATATTCGACTGACTCCCATTTTACCAAAATTAATTTAACATCTACCACAAAATCTATAACATAGTCTAAGCAAAAACACTCTGAACGAACTTTTACACACTTTTTAACGACTTATAATAAATTCACCATCGTAAAGTTACCGCACGACTGACGGAAAGCGCGACAACGACTGACCTTTCACAGAATCACCCTCGTACCTTCCTCCCTAGTTACCGACGCATGCGCACAACAGTCATGAACTCGGGTTATTTACTCTCCCATATAGACGTAATAAGCTCTCTTGATGACGTAATTGACACTTTGTACATTTCCACAAAAGGTTTTTAGTACAGCTATACTTTATTGACTTTCTGTCAAGTGAGGTATAACTTTGTAGTTTATTTGTGTTACATGTTTTACAATTGTCTGTGGTGTATGTTATAAACAATCGGTGATGAATGTAGTTGCTGATACATCGTTTAGAATTTGTATTTGTTTGTTTCTTTACTTTATGCCAGTTAGAGGGGAGCAGCGTATAGCCAGTAACTAAGTTCAAATCTTCACTGAATGTGTTGGAGTTTCCAATTGTTGCAGTCTAGACTAGCGCCTTTAGCAAATCTTCTTCATGTATATAAACCTTATTAAACGGAAAAAACATTGCATAAAGATACTGGAAATATATAAGGGACAAAGCCATTAATAAAGTATTAGTTAAAGGAAAACTACATACACAATAATACCGCAACCATTCTAACAAACTTTACCATGTTTATTTAACACCTCAAAACTAACAAATAATACATGTGTCCTATTTTGCTTAGTTTAGAAGTTGTTTTCATGTGTTTTTTTTTTAATTATTATTATTATCTTATAAACGATTTATGATACATTCATGAAACTCAGCATGAAGGTTTATCGCATTGTTTTACACAAAAGAGCAACATTTAATTTGAAAAGTTAAATTAATAAAGAAAAGTAATCAACCTAGATCTTATATTATTAAGTACAAATATAATTACTTAGAAAGAAATCGATATCACATAAGGCCACTTAATAATGATTTGTTGCAGAATTCAAATAACCATTTTATGCCATTTTATGTAATCACTGATAAACCTCATGCTAATGTAAATACAGAATTAAACAGAGAACAGATTCATGAAAGTCCTTACACTTCAAAAAGCACATACCGTACAAGATATGTTAGAATAGAAAATCCACCAGTGAAATACCAGATATTTAAAAAAATAGTAAATTAAAATAGGCATTATAATATATATTATAGAAAAGGAAAAAAATATGATTTTGTATTATTATGAATTATGTTTATGTTATTTCATATATTATTGTTATTATGTGTTTTGAATGTAAAATAATAGCAGTGTATTATTCAAAATAGGAATTTATTATGATTTTTTTTATTATTATTATTAGTATTAATGCAAGGAGAATGATGTATGTTAATTTAATAGATTTATACAAAAGTTGTGAAAATTATGTTGTTTTAAAACAAACTGTAGGCCTATGTACTTTAGGTAAATTAACTTTGTACTTTAAGAGTCGACCAGTCTTAATGAAGTAGTCAAACCATACAGACGCGTCTTATATGCTATAATCCAGTAACACAACACTGGTGATAAGGGTTAAAATAATTTGACCATACAACTAACCGCTAACGTAATTGAGCGAGTTTCCAAAATTAAGTTTTAGGACAGATCAGAGCAAATGTAAGTCTTGGGAAGTTCGAAATTTGCATACATTTTGAAGAAATCAAGTTCTCCATAGAAACAAGAATTCCTAGTTTTACAAGCGTGGCCCAGTTTACAGGGCAAAAGTTATTTTATCAGGCGATGAAGACATTGACCTTTGTCACGTTTTGAATTGAAAATCGTCTTAACTTCAAAGTTAAGATTTCATGGGAAACCTGATTTTGGAAACATTTTTAATTTGGGGTTTACATGGTAGAGTGCGTTGATCAAAGTATGTGGGTATTTACCATGTAAATCGCAATTTGTAATATAAATTAATTCGCAAGTTATTAAGGGTCTTCTCCAGTAAACGAGAAAGCCCGGAATCACAAGCGCTTCTCGCTACAGCCGTATCTAAACAGTGCAATTTCTTGCAGCTGAGCGCTTTGAAATTGCCTCATTTGAAACCATTTTATAAATGCATCTTTTGCAATTGAGTGCTGACAAAAAACTGAATATTCTTTGTAAAAATTCGGATCAGATTTGCAAATTGCTTTTCATTATTAATTTTTTATTGTGTTAGGAAAAAAATTTAAACTTTGTACTTACAAAATGTCAATTGCATAACAAATGAAAAGCATTAAACAAAATCTAAAATGCAAAACGGATTTGTATTGTGATTGTGCTTAAAATGAGACCTTGCAAACAATTTTATGATAACGAAAAAAATGGTTAGAAATTTAACATTGCTCTTATGGGATAAAAATCCAAGATGGCAGCCACTACAGCATACATGTATACTTGAGAACATGTAGATTAGAAGATGCCCGCCAAGAAATGTAGAGGGGAGGCAGGTGAGCTAACTTGTGGAAAATAAAAGTTTAATTAATTTACCAAACTAAACTCAATTAATTGTAATTAAAAAGATTAGAAAAACATAGTAAAAAATATAAAACGTTACTTAAGAGAAAAACAAAAGATAAATTGGTGAAAATCACAAGGGAAACTAAATAAAACATTTAGTAAAATTAAAACGAAAGGCCACTCCTGTGTTGGTGCCAAAATTGTTATAAAAGGGGTACACACTGTGTCCCGCAAATTCATCAATATTATTTTTTTATCGCTTTCACTTTTTTTGAACTCATTGAGTATTAATTTTGTTGTTCGTCACGAAATGCTCATGTCTGGTTAGCAATTTTAGTCCCCATTATACATCAAAGTATGGATCAGTCTTCAAACTTAAACTTCTGGATTAAGTTGTCAAGGAGTTTACTCGCACCGTCATTAGTTTTGGATGCTAAAGTATTAGAAATTAGTTTAAATAGAATTCAGCAGAAATTAGCAATGTTAATACGCAATATTGTCAAGAAGACCAGTGCAGACGACATGTAGAGACATGGAAGTTTGAAGCGGATTTATCGAAACGAATGAAGAGTTAGACTACTAGACGAAATTAAACGACCGGGAGGGCAAGAAGCCTGCTAGAAGAATAACTCCCGATCCCAGCCATACCACCCTCGATACAACACAGCAACGTATAATATCAACAGTAATTAAAAGTTCAATATGGACAAAAACAATTGTTTTTATTTAACTTATAATAGGATAAATTGAGGGGTTGATAAATGTTGGTAAATAGAGTTCTTAATTGCCAGTATTAATTAATGAACATTTAGCATCTTGATAAATTAATGTTACCCGAAATACCAATTAGTTTTCTTATTAAAAACTAATAAAAACAACAATACCAATTGTGTGCATCTGCTATACCAAATATTATCACTGAACAATACCCTTCAACACTAGTTATGCGTGTTATCAAAATGGCGTACATTTGTGGAATCCAAAATGAGGATATATCCAAATAGAACACGGAGGTGGAGTAGGTAAAGAAAATATAGTGTAAATGTCTTAGCTTTACTACACAGATTCGATCGAATAGAAATCATTAAGTTTTGGAATCTTAGATGTTCGAGTTGAAATTTGCACAATAAACGACAATTACTAAAATTGAGCTTGGGAGAACTCAATCGAGCATTGAAACAACAGTTACAACGGTTTTACAAGAAATTAGAGAATCTCGGAGTCTACACGTGTGATGCGTTTCACTTAGATCGTGGCTCATGCCCGCTTCGCTTTTTAGCATTTCCGCAAAAAAGTATTTAATTAGAGTTTTAACCAATGGGAATGTAGCATCATATATCACGTGGGCGGTAGTGGTGAGCTCCTAAAGACAGATCAAATTTCTAAGGTTCTGTGAATGCAGCTCAATAAAAGTCAATACTTTAGCTCGGGGACAAGGCATGGTATATCTTTGCACACGGTTGACTAGTGGAGAGAGCGGTAATTTTAATGAGTGCTTTCTGTCCTTAACAATATTATTATTTCAGCTAAAACACCAAAAAAATTATTCTATTACGATTTTTTTTTAAATTCAAAAAACGTGTGTCCTTATAGTGTGTGTGGTTTACCCAAAATCGATTAAAACTAAAATACCATTACAGTACACGGTTCTAATCCAAGTGGGGGATTTCACCATTAGGACAGTTTCTAATCCGAGGCAGACTGCCAGAATACAAACTCGCTCCGAGGCTTCAAGGTCGAAGTGCAAACTCTTAGAGGTCAGTACATAATCTGAGGCTAGCAGCAGTACCAAAGCGAGTTTTTCCGCTGCGAGGAGACCGAAAAAGTACGTAAGCCGGGGCTGGAGGCTGAGCTGCAAAGAAATTATACTAATATATATCGTATTACTTCGACTAATTTCCTAAATAGTATGTTAATAACCTAAAACATATAAACTTAATTTTGGAAATTCGCTGAACTTACGACAACGGTTACTCAACTCACTTCAAACAAATACTAAGACTACATGCGTTGAAATAATAGAGAAAACCATAACTAAGAATATTTTGTATTCAATAGTCAAATTCCACTCAAATTCAATGAAAGTTTATTACAATTTAACAGCAGTGGTCGAGTTAAATCACTACGTAAACACGATTATCAGGTACTACAAAAGTGACTGTACGTCCATACATTCATTTGTAACAAAATAGTACAGCATCTGATTTCACCCAAATCTGTAATACCTGTATAGATTATACTTTGGGTTTACAACTTCATCAAAATATATATACATGTTATATGAATGGCTTTGAGAATATAAAATGAAAATATGTAGAACCTTGTATTATTAATCTATTCATTTAAACAAAATTTAAAGAATACCCATTTTGTTAACATCGGCAGCATTATTTTCGCATAACATATGACCACTTTTAATTTCATCCCTAATATTAATAACTTATTACCCATTTGATATATCAATTTGAAATAAAAAACATTTAAAAGATAATATTAGTATATTTCTTTTAATATATAATATTTTATAATTTGATTAGATAAGTTGCAAATAGTAAACTAATTTTTTAGTAGACTGCGAATTAATAATTTTTTGAGACAAGAATTCAAGTTAAAAATACGATAGCAATTTTATTTATTTTGAAGACGAAATTATAATATAGTATATGCTTTACTTTGCATTTGATAATTATTTTGTACTTTGAAATAGAAAGCAACATTTATTTTCCTTTTTTCGATAAAATTCTC
>JAGFPH010003128.1:0-22596 GCA_018207615.1 Philaenus spumarius | reverse complement strand
AAATAAGAATAAATGGACGAAATAAAATAGACAGTGGTAAATTCAAAGGCTTAAATTCTATAGATGTATGGATTTAGTCACGTCACGCTAACGATGAAATGGACATTGCACTTCCTAATTTTGTAAGTTGTGTTAAATTAGTGTAATTTATTATACCTCTATAATGGACATAGTACTTTCTCATTATTTTAAATGTATAAATTTGCTAATTTGGTTTCTTTGGTAATGAATGTATATTCATCGAAGAAAAGTCTGTTGATTCACGTTATTACAAATTGGATGTTTAACTTTAATATTTAACAACATATACTAAAATTTTAATAAAGATTTTGGAGATACCTTTGTTGCTTCGGTACAGAAGTGAATATTAACCGATGGTTATATTTTCTTAATCCGAAATTTGATCATTATGTTTATCTTGTCCCATTTTAAAACTAAAATTTAAAAATAAAAAATAACCTAAACATCATTGTCTTACTATATTATAATATTAAACTTATTACAAAAATCCAATATAACCAACGATTTATATTCATCTTCCGTCAATTTAAATCTACTCGTTTGTAAGTTTGTGGTTTATTTTTCTATAATGTAGTAGGTGATCATTTTAGAAAATGTCGTCTACAATTTTCTTTTCTTCAATTTAAAACCCATAAAAATAATGATTATACCTAGTTTTTAAAGCGTTCCTATATTTTCAAAGGCAGCAACTATGTCCTCGCTATCTCTCAATATATGTCGTATATTGCATCTTGTGTTATGCACAAAGATGGTTTTCTGCCATCTACCAATAATACTACATGAAACGCATTTCTTTCGACACCACAACCTCTTCGCAACCTAACTCTAATATCGCATTTTCCTGGTAAGACACCTGTTTCTAATATAAAATTCTCTGTTTGCCTGTAAACCATAATTCTACCCAGCATGTTCGCGAAAGCTACTCCCTTTCTAGATCCAAACACAGAGCAGGTTTTATTGAGTTTGGTTTACATCCACTCCAGTTTCCTGTCTGTACAGAGTGCATTCTTAATAAATAATGTGAACTCTGCACCAGATAGATGAGATGACATGGGAATGTTTTATTGACGTCGTTTTGTATTTTGTTTAAAATAGAATTGCAACGCATTCCTATACAAGAATATGCTTTCAAAAACAATTTAATAATTAATTGTTCGATGCCCGTGTAGGATCACAGTAAAAAAAAAGAAAATTCGTTTTTATTTTGAACTGGGAAGTAAAATTACACGAGAACTGCGCACTTACTATTAGTTTGTTTATTTAGCTAACTAAATGCGAATTTTATTGAAATACTGAAATTTATAAACATACAGTGAACCTGGTAATTGTGATATTGCTTGTTTATATACAAATGTATGTGTGCTTAGATTAAATTAACAAACACAATTTATTGAGTGTGTTGAAAAATGAACTTTTAAGTGACTTTTTATTAAAATAAAATTCTTATGATCAGGGCAGACGGTCGTGCGCTTATTAAACATATTTGTGTTAATGCAATTTACTTTATATGGGATTCTGTAACACTTTAATACATTTTTATTTAATGTTACTGGTCGTTATCCCATATTTAATCCCTTTGACTTATAATCGAATTACAAATACGTTTGTATATCATTTATGAACAATTCTACCCAAATTTAGCTTTGTAGCTTCTGTGAAATGTTCAGCTTAGAAATAGTTTTTGAGTATATAGAGGACAAAAAAGCATACATTTTTATATATAAGGCAATTGTTTACTATTATTTTGTAAGAAGCAAAACTTCCCATTTTAAGATGTTATATATGTATTCTAACAATGAATTTACATAATTAAAGGCCCGGAAAAAGAAATACGAATAAGTAACTTACTTTAAAAGTCGTCCTCTGATGAGAACTAGTGTCGCTTGTTTACTGTTCATCACACGCTAATTGAGAATGTATTTTCTTCGTCGTATGTTAACAAAGAACTTACATGAGTCAAGGCCCGGAAATTATTATTAATGATGAATACTTACATTAAAAAATCGTCTGGATCAGTTTGTGCATCAGAGTTTCTGCATGGTGTTGGAAACATCTGTGACTAAAGACTAGAATTTCATGCTATTTAAATTTGTTTAAATGCTTGTGTTTTTGTTATACATAGCCAATAATTAATAAACATTGCAAACATAATACATAAGTTAGAATATTTATTATTGTTTATGCATAACAGAAAATCAACCATAAAAGAAAATAGCTTGAAGTTCTAACTTATAGTCTTTTTTGTCTCAGTATGTTTCCAACTTGTAAACATATATTAGTTAGTATATTACTCTAAGCATAAGTTACTTCCGCAATAAACTGTGTTGACGTAAGACTACTGTTGTGCGACCAAAAATTAATTTGAACTACCACACGACTCCATAAAAACTGATTACAACCGCCTAACTTTGATCTGTACTTCAATCATACTCATTGACCAAACTTATTTAGGGTGAATTTCTTTTTCAGGTCCTTGAATCAAGTTTATTATTAGACTACATAAATATTAAACATATTTCAATAAGGGAAGATTTGCTTGTGACAAAGTAATAGTAAACAAATACCATAATAATAATATCTTATTAAACGAGCAATTCTTGTATATTTGTTTATGAATTTATTTCGGCGATCTCGCTAACGGCTCTAAGGAATTTGATGAAAATTAGCATACAGGGTTTTTTTGACGTCAGGAATTGAATGCGCTAGGTCTTATGTCTGCAAAAATACGCATAAATTCCGTAAAATGTGCATAAATTTAAACTCTGAACTTCTTTTATATTACCACCTTTGAAGTCACTAAGTATAGGCGAATAGAAAATATAAAAGAATTGCTCGTTTAATAAGATAAGATTTAACAAACATAAATCATTAACAATGTATCAGGTTTTATAGTTTTCAACCTATTTCTTTATTCAAACACCAAACGTAACTAAAACTTTATTTTTGTGCTGTTATTAACCGTTCTGAAAACCTTCTCACCAGTTTCTACATTCTTTGCATTTCTATAAAGTTAATATAAAATTATCTAATGGTTATAATTATTATTTATTATTTCTAAAATACATAAACAATATCAAATATGGCCTAGTTGTTGGATAATTTACATAACCTACATGCATCTATAGAGGTTTTTGGACGTCAGGTTTCTAATGCGCTAGAATTTATATCTTCAAACAAATTCTAATAAAAAGTTAGAACTAATTACATTCATGTTTTTTTAAATTTTAATAAACAGTTTATATGTATGTAAGATCGAAAAATATTCATATTTATTCAGTATGCGATTCGTATTTACGTACATTTTCCTAAAATAAAACAATTATTTAAAAAATGGTCGCCCAGATACTAGAGATTTCAAAGAAAACTTATAAATAATATAAAGTACTAAATAAAATGAGATTAATACATCGTAGCTAATTGCCAGTTTTTAGTAAAACATTTAATCATCTGTTTTTTTTTTTTTTTTAATAAAATAATCAGTTGTCACTTGATGATATTTGTATTAACGGCTGTTTTGTACTTCAAAATAGTTTGTAACACACATTGTAATTTATGTTTTGTTTTAGGTCATGTTGGTTCTTTTTACTAATTTGATTTACACATTTATTTAATGGCGTTTACCATCTTAGCGTTTAGGTTATAATTAACCCTACGCCTTTGTAAAAACGAAAAAGCCTGACTAAGGCATGGTTGTTTGGTTTTAAGAGACAAACTATCTGCTTTTGAAAAACAAACAGGACTCATGGCTCCATATTTTTCCAAAATGCAGAATACTGATCTAGTTCTAACCGCGATAGTTTTTTAATTTATTTTTTTATATTAATAAAATCAGCATTTAATGAGTATTTTCCATAAGATTCCAACAGAGATGTATAACTTCGTCCATTCAATCCTTATTGTGGTTTGAAGTATTGGAATCGTTCCAAAGCATAGCTATTCCAACAGTCCATTACTTCAACCACAACATCGCTAGTTTCATATTGACTATCTAATATAACCTAATAAAATTATAAAGCTTAGTTTTACCAAAATCGTATTTAATTAAATATTCCTTAAACTGTGCCACTAGACAACTATATTATAAGTAATTAGTTAGCTTTTCTTGAATAATATTGCAATAGCTAAATTTAAATATTTATACCATATTATGTAAAAACTATTTAAATTTATTAACTTTTTTTAACGTTAGTTACATAAACAAAGTTCAGATAACCTTACTTTCTACTCTGAAAATAATAAAGGTATCAGTCATCGAGACTCGTGGTGTCATCGTTGAATTAATTTGCATTAAGTTTATTGTTAAGCCTTGGTCAAAACAAACACATGCATTAAATTACAAAACACCAAAGATGTTACAAAAATAAATGAAACCCATACATAATATTTAATTGAAGCAACATTTAACGTACAATATCAACTCCTATAAAATCGAGTGTACGTCCGTACCAGGTCCGTACTTACATACATACATGAGTAACATATAATATAACAGCTGATTTCACCCATCATCTGTGAACCCAGTGTAAATTATAGTTTGGGATTATGTTTAAAGCTTCAATCATTATAATTTCATGTGAAGTAGTTTTTTTTTATATATATATGAGCTAGGCCTATAGAACTAATAAATTCTATAATATACGTTATAATATTTGCTTTGAGGTTAAACTATATTTAAATACAACCTTTTATCATTAATATATTTGTTTATACAAATTTAAATAAGAGATAGGCCTAGCTATTCATTTAACAGCTAATTTCACCAATCATCTGTTGTAGGTAATACTACCTAAACAAACCCAGTGTAGATTATAGTTTTGGGTTATGTTTAGGTAGGCCTAGATAAGTAAGCCTTAATGTTGTAAATAGTTTGTTTTTTAAATTGTGTATTTCTTATGTGTTTCTAATTAATCAGCCTGTGGTTTTTCACAGGGGCTTACTAGTATATAATAACGTAGACTATGTAAATGAAAATGTTTAAGAAATAGGCCTACAGTTTTATAATCCTTATTAGTGTACACATTAACCGAGTTAAAAATCCCCGTCAGCATAGTTATGTAGGCCTAGATAAGTAGGCTATTTCTTAATGTTGTTTTTTAATAGTTTATTTTTTAAATGATGCATTTCTGATGTGTATCTAATTAATCAGCCTGTGATTTTTCACGGGGTATTACTAGTACATGGAATAAAATTCCAATCTAATAAATACTACACATTCTTAAATCGCTAATATTTATTTTGAAACACCCCATGTATAACCTGAACAGCGTTTAAATACAAATTAAAAATACCACTTGGCTGCTGTTTTCATTTATAGAATAAAACCACTCGACCGATAAAAGTAATCGTATAATGATTTTTAATTTGTATATGGTTTTTAAACTTTGGAAGTTTGTTAAATAAAGCAGCACAATCCTGCAAGGGAATTTTTTTTTAAATATTAAGCATAAATTAAGGCAATGACGTTACACAATAGCAAACTGTTTTGGGGGGAGAAATCTTGATAATTTAAAAAAATTGTTACACCAATCCACTCTACCTTATAATCATCGTATACGAATGATGATCGGTCGAAGAGCCTACAAACGAACCAATGTCGGCTCACGACCCGTCAGGAACAAATTTATAAATTTTATAGTAAATCGGATTTAGATTTCTTTGATCTAAAAACATATACATGCACAGATTAAATTTGGCTACGACTGTGTACACTGTTGATATATATGTGCTTATATTCATTGTAGAAATAAGTACTGTTAGTAAATTTGTCAAAAATATCAACTATTATGTTTCGACTCTAAAAGTGCCTAACAAGCTATCCCGGATACGTATTCTTCAACTTTTTAGTAAAAGATGAAATTTGTTCTCTACTCAGGTTACTCTGGAAACGTCGGGATTAAATACTGCAGCTAAGGAAATACGTTACCAACAGTTAATGAAAAATGCCGTCCGACTTCTATATAGAACTAGATGGCTTCACCCCATGCTCTTTCACTCAACAACCAAATAATGAAGCAAATGCAAGCAGATTATTGTTTACTCTAATATTTTCACTGGAATGACAATTGATAAGGAGAGATATTTTTTATTTTTATACAGAAGAGGACAATACAGTTTAAAATATTTCAAAAGTATTTTAAGTTATAAAATATTACAAAAATGTAATACGGTTAGCGGTATTTAAAACTGGAGTGATAGACCTAGAAAGTTAACATAATTGTAATAGTGACAGGAGTTTGAAGTGTGATATAGTGCGCTCTTTTCGTGGTTTATGTTTGCTATTAACTGTCCTAAAAAACTGTTTTTTTTGTGAATAATAATTAACTGATTTTAAATTTGTCAAGTTAGTTGTTATGGTAATAAATGTAAATGCTTTCAAGAACTGTATGTCGATTCAGTTAGGCCTAACCTAAAATTGTGTAAGCTTTTGATCCGTACTAGATGTTTTATTTATATCAGGGGTAACAACAGATGTTTGAATTATATAGTACAGTAATACTTTCTAATGGGCTTTTTGATTTGCGTTTGTTTTTATTTTGTTAACCAAACATAAAAAAGATGTTGGTTGGGAAATATAATTGACTTATTCTACATTTACTAATATGATTGCTATGGTAGTGAATGTAAACTAATTGCATTCAACAAACATGATCGTGTTTCTTCAGTATATGAAACAACTAGAATTGTGATGTTAAGCTATTGATTCGAATCAAATGTTTTATCTATTGTAGTGAGCCCCCGCCGTATTTGGAAATGATTTAACCTTTAAAATCA
Source organism: Philaenus spumarius (assembly GCA_018207615.1). Lineage (NCBI taxonomy): Eukaryota > Metazoa > Arthropoda > Insecta > Hemiptera > Aphrophoridae > Philaenus > Philaenus spumarius. The sequence goes on along the minus strand of JAGFPH010003128.1, from coordinate 15,804 downwards.
GTATTTTGCAAAAGGGTTGAATTTGTCCTTTCTAAGATCACCTATTTATTCATAGTTGTATAGTTGTATGAAGGAACCCTAAAAGTTTTAAGGCTCTAGCTATCATAGTTTTGGCTGTAGGATCACGTTGATTATGAATCAGCCAGGACTTCTTCTTTTATATATTACGCAAATAAAAGAAGGTGTCTTTAGACAATGAGAGGATGAATGGATTTGAAATAATATCAATTTATTATTAGAAGTAAAAGAAACCGTCCGTGCTTAGAGGTTGTCAGTGCGAACTAGTGACTGATGGATTTTTAATGATACATAGAGATACACACCTCTATGTCCGTACTGTCACAATATATTGTTTAAGAAGTACCTAGGGTGAGACAAATTAAAATATATGTATAGATTGTGTTACATACTTAATTCCATTCAGGCGATGCTGGTGGACGATTCCTAGATTATTGATATTGTGTTAAACTTTCCGCGACGTCTGAACGTTTTCATTAATAATTAGCACTAACAGGTACTCGCAGTTTCGTTCGCTCTTGTTTATAAATCATGAATGAAATGAATATCGGTTAAATATTATGTCCCATTATGAAACATAATTGCAATTTTTTTAAAAACAATCCACTTTATTGCCAAAACCCACAAAAATCAGTTATTATTATTGTTATTATTAGCTAAACGGGAACTTTTAGAAAGAAGCAGTTTTTGCATATGGTAGGGTACATTAAAGGCTACAAATAAACCAAATTTTATCAAAATCTTTAGAGCAGTTTTTTTTATAAATAAATAATAACTGATTTTTTGGGTTTTTTTGCCAAAAAGGTGGCTGATTTTTTGTGTTTTTCAAAATGTTTCAAACCCCTTTTTCGTGCATCTATACTAGCCTACTTGACATGTCTGGTGCAAATTTGTTTGAAATCGATCGAATAGTTTTCGCTCTAGCCTTGTATACATACAGACATACAGACAGACATAGAGATAGACATTTTGTAAAAACCAATTTTTTGGACTCAGGGGGTCCCAAAACGGATATTTCCACAAAAATCTCAACATCTATTTTTTTTGCGATCACTAAACTTTCTCTATACTATAGTATGGTGAGAAAGTAAAACGTAAACTATTCCAAGTTCCCTGACGAAAAAAGCATAGATAGTATCGTCCAAATCGATCTATGTTTCCCAATTAGGCCTTCATACTCGATCAACTATACAACAGTAACCCCAAAAGCCACATTTACCCGTCACTCTGTTCACTTTGTTGTTTGGACTCCCAAACAACGTGAAAAAAAAGGTTTTGAAATGCATTTAATTTCCTTGAGCACATTTTACCTAACATATTGGATACGAAAAATAGTATACCCTTTACACGCAAATAAAGGAACTGTGATTGTTTCTTATTTCCTATATGTAATTTAACAGTATTAAATACTGATTTACGAATATTACCTTTAAATGTAGTTATCCCACTAGACTCAAGTAATTGGAATGCAAATAGTTTTACTTTCTTGTATGCCTAGATCACCTATGAGCCAAATGTCTTCTCTCTTGCTTGTAGTAGGAAGTTGGTGGAATTACAATTGTTTCTATATTCACCCCATTTTAACCATATGGTGTTAAAAGAAATTCGAGGTGTCTTCTTTATAAACAAATTATATGGACAGATGACAAAGATGAGTTACAAAAATCTTTTATGAATTTGTTTTTATATTGCTTGTCCGCACTATAGCAATATATATTTTCAATGATTTATTTATTGAATTTTGTTGTGTACACCGTAATTAATAATTCATTGACTTTAATATGTGATATAGGCCTATACAGGGGTGATTCAGAATTATGCGGCAATGTCTCGAAAACTAACAATAAGAAAAAAAAGTTCATTTAGACATACTGTAGGCCCGAAAACGCTTCGTTTTCCACATATCCCCATTTTGTATTTTGTACAAAATAATTCTTATCTAGAGAAATATTTAACCGATTTAGTTCAACCTTGGCTTAAAGTTTAACAAATGATATTTCTCAAGAAAAAAGCGATTAAATATAATTATGCATTTCAAAATGGCAGCTGTTTGGAAACTTCAAACCTAAATAACTCAAAAACCGTTCATTTTAACAAAAAATACCAAGACATGTTTTTTGTATCTCTTTTGATTCCATATCGGATGGTTCTACAGTCAAAACAATTGTGTGAAGGATAATAGTTAAGTTGTTAATTATGTGTAATAATTGGTTTGTTCAACCCGGCATCCTATACCAGCACAGTAAACACAGCAATATTGTATGTTCTGTTATTATCTTTAACTTAGCTATTATCCTTCATCTGATAGTTTTGACCGTTAGACCATCCGATAGAGAATCAAAAGGGCTACAAAAAAGTCTTTAAATTTGTTGTTAAAATTTACGGTTTTTGAGTAATTTATTTTTGAAATTTCCAAACGTTCGATTTAATTCAATTGTTTATTTTCCTTGAGATATAGGCCTATCATTGCTAGGTCAATCTTTATGTAAAGGTTAAACTCAATCAGACAAATATTTCACTAAATATGAATAGTTTTGTACAATAAACATAATGGCGGACATCTCGAAAACGGAACGTTTTGTGACCTATGTTTATACTACCTTTTTTTCTTATTTTTAGCTAAATAATGAGCTTCCGAGAGATTAACCATATAGTTCTGAATCACCATGTATACTGTTGCATTATATTTTCTTGATATTCAGGCAATTATGACCGCTTAGGTTTTCCCCTATAACCCCTCAAAAAAATGTATTTCTGGTGATCGGTGCATGTATATCCGATAACATGACGTGATATGTTTTTGAATGTTACAATCATATGACTTGAATTGTGTATGTGACAAAAACACAGTGAAGTGGTCTTAGCGGACTTCATGCAGTTGCAGAGGAGCAGACAATTACTGCAGTCTAGTGGAAAATCTTTTAACTAAAAATTATGTAGGCTACTTGGCTTGTTGCATTGGCAGAGATATGCTTATTTATAACAGTACTGTTGAGTACTGTACAAGTAAAAGCATAATATCTCTGTACACATTTATAATAAATATCTTAAAAAACCTTGTATTGAATGCTAGTATAACATTAACAAAAATATATACAGTTTATGAGCTTTAATAATTATTAGTTATAATATTATTCTACTAATTTATCAATTTATTTTAAACATACTATTTATATTTTTACTAAGTAAATTCACTATTATATTTCTTTATTTAAAAGCTTGAAAATATTTTAATTTGTGAAAATTTTACATATCTCAAAATAAAAGATGTTTTCATATAAAATAAACGGTACCAGAAACTGGCTAATACTTTCTCACAAACATATTTTAAATTATTTACACGTTCACTGCTAAGTCGCACATGTGAGCTTGACACTGAACACTATGAGAAGTGGCCGACGTACAATGCATTGCACGCCAACGTATTAGGAGTATTTTCAATACAAAATGCATTGCGTGCTTCGCTCGCCAAACCGCATATTGGGAATATTATCAATACACAGTGCATTGTGTGCTTCGCACGCCAAACCCCGTATGTAACCACAACCGTGACTTTCATAATTGTATTAAAGTAGGAAATGGGATAGTAAATTAAAGTACTAGAGTAAATAATAAATATTATTATTATTACCTAAAGTGAAAACTATTCGATCAATTTCAAACAAATTTGCACCAGACATGTCAAGTAGGCCTGTATAGATGCACGAAAAAAGGTTTTGAAACATATTGAAACACAACTCCCTTTTTGGCCAAAAAACCCCCCAAAATCAGATATTATTATTATTATTAGCTGAACGAGAATGTTTTAAAAGATGAGATTTTTTGCATATGGTAGGGCACATTAAAGGCTACAAATAAGGCAAATTTTATCAAAATTATTAGAGTGGTTTTTTTATTAAAAAATAATATCAGTTTTTTGGGTTTTTTTTACGAAAATGGGGGTTGTTTTTCAAAACCGTTTTTTGTGCATCTATACAGGCCTACTTGACATGTCAGGTGCAAATTTGTTTGAAATCGATCGAATAGTTTTCGCCAATTTCGCCAAAAAAAACCCCAAAATTCGTTATCATTATTATTATTAGCTAAAAAAAATTTTTAGAAAGATGTAGTTTTTTGCATATGATAAGGTACATTAAATGCTACAAATAAACCAAATTTTATCAAAATCGTTAGAGCAGTTTTTTTATAAAAAAATAATAACTGATTTTTTTGGAGTTTTTTTGCCAAAAAGGCGGCTGATTTTTTGTGTTTTTCAAAATGTTTCAAACCCCTTTTTCTTGCATCTATACAGGCCTACTTGACATGTCTGGTGCTAATTTGTTTGAAATCGAGTGAATAATTTTCGCCATTTCACCAAAAAACCCCCCAAAATCAGTTGTTATTATTATTATTAGCTAAACGAGAATTTTTAGAAAGGTGTGGTTTTTTTGCATATTTTAGGGTACATTAAAGGCCACAAATGAGCCAAATTTTATCAAAATCATTAGAGCGGTTTTTTTATACAAAAATAATAACTGTTTTTTGGGGTTTTTTTACGAAAAAGGGGGTTGTTTTTCAAAACCGTTTTTTGTGCATCTATACAAGTTTACTTGACATGTCTGGTGCAAATTTGTTTGAAATCAATCGAATAGTTTTCGCCATTTCGGCAAAAAACCCCCCTAAATTCGTTATTATTATTATTATTATTAGCTAAACAAACATTTTTAGAAAGATGCGGTTTTTTGCATATAGTAGGGTAAATTAAAGGCTACAAATGAGAAAAATTTTATCAAAATCATTAGAGCGGTTTTTTTATAAAAAAATAATAACTGTTTTTTGGGGGGTTTTTTTACGAAAAAGGGGGTTGTTTTTCAAAAATTTTCAAAACCGTTTTTCGTGCATCTATACAGGCCTACTTGACATGTCTGGGGCAAATTTGTTTGAAATCGATCGATTAGTTTTTGCCATTTCGCCAAAATACCCCATAAAATAAGTTATTATTATTATTATTAGCTAAACGAGAATGTTTTAAAAGATGAGATTTTTTGCATATGGTGGGGTACATTAAAGGCTACAACTAAGCCAAATTTTATCAAATTCGTTAGAGCGGGTTTTTAATAAAAAAATAATAACTGATTTTTTGGGGGTTTTTTGGCCAAAAAGGGGGTTGTTTTTGAAAAAATATCTTTTTCGTGCATCTATACTAGCCTATTTGACATGTCTGGTGCAAATTTGGTTGAAATCGATCGAATAGTTTTCTCTCTAGCTTTGTATACATACAGACATACATACAGACATACAGACATTTTGTAAAAACCACTTTTTTGGACTCAGGGGGTCCCAAAACGGATATTTCCACAAAAATCTCAACATCGATTTTTTTTGCGATCACTATACTTTTGACTATACTATAGTATAGTGAGAAAGTAAAATGACAATCTTTTTATAATAATTTCTTATCTACACTTAGAAAACCTACGGTTATGATAGCAAAACCTTCTTCTGCGGTTGTATACAGAGTGGTCCATATGTATGGGAACACCTCAATAAATTGGAAACTGTTATAGATGTAATACTGTAACTTTCAGGATAAGTTATTGGTCAAATGCTATACCTTTTGACAGACTTCTGAATTTCAACCCCTTCTCAGGGGGTGGCCAAGGGGTTGTAACTCAAATAGTTTAAATGGGAGTACCCATTGTGTGATACATCAACTTAAAGGTCTCTTTAAAACGATAAAAACTGCATAAATAAAAATTGTCTACGACAATTGTATCCAAAATGGCGGCTGATTGAAATTTTGGTTTCCAAGGGGTTGTAACTCAAATAGTTTAAATGGGAACACCCATTGTGTGATACATCAACTTAAAGGTCTCTTTCAAACTATAAAAACGGCATAAATAAAAAAAAATTACTATATTTGTATTCAAAATGGCGGCTGATTGAAATTTTGGTTTTCAAATAAAAAGTGCTGTAAGAATAATTTATTCTCTTAAATTTGCAATTAGTATCTAATAAACAAATTACTAAATAAATAACAGAGTTTTTTCAATGTATTTTGGTATTTGTTCAATAAAATTTTGATCAAACATGTATACCAATTATTTCTTTGAAAACCAACATTTCAATCAGCCACCATTTTGGATACAAGTGTCGTAGAAAATTTTTATTTATGCAGTTTTTCTCGTTTTAAAGAGACCTTTAAGATTATGTATCGCACAATGGGTATTCCCATTTAAACTATTTGAGTTACAACCCCTTGGCCACCCCCTGAGAAGGGGTTGAAATTCAGTTGTCTGTCAAAAGGTAGAGTATTTGACCAATAACTTATCCTGAAAGTTACAGTATTACATCTATAACAGTTTCCAATTTATTGAGGTGTTCCCTACATATGGACCACCCTGTATAACCTTGATGCATCAACCAATAATAGCGAAATCATACTTTCACTAAAAGGGGATTCAATCTAGCTCAAAAACATGCATTATTTCAAAATAAATCTGTCCTGCTTGTATTTGTTCAAAATCTATTGATTTTGTTTATAAATGTCTTCAGGTAGGTAAAAAGTTCTCTAGTTGGTTTTGGTTGGAAATTGTTTGTTAATTATTTACGCAATAAAAATTGACATTTTAAAACAAATTTAAAAATCTTAGGGAATTATGATTTTTTTTTTCTCAAAATGTATACATACATGTTTTGAGGTTGTTGAATCCAAATATTAAAAATTAAAAATGGCTAAACGAATAGGGCCGACTTTTAGAAAAATATTCCTAAAAAAGTATTAAAAAATAAAAATTGGTTGAAATTTCACTAATTGATATGATTTAATGACAATAATTTTGATTCTAAAAATTTAAAATGGTTGATCTAATAAGGCCGACCTGTTATACAAGAAAATTATTGTAATGAATCTACAGGCAAGGGAAATTAAAAAAAAATCATTATAAATTATTAGAATGTAATAGAAGTCACCTAACAAAAATAATTGTATACCAACAATTTTAAATAGTGGATACAACATGGCCAACTATTTATACTAGTGTAATAATTACATTAAATGATTAAATAAATTTTGAAATATGTTTTACTAACTGAGCCACTTTTCTTGGCTATTTCTGTCTTCGTGGTTTTATCTGGCATAAATTATTTACTTGTGGAAGTTCCTTTTCGGTAATGGTAAGCAATTGTCTATATACTTTAAATGTTTACCATAGAAAGCTCGTTTACAAGAATGAAACGACAAATTTTGTTAAAGAAAAATCTCAAATTTACTAACCAAATTAGTGTTGCTACATTTCCAAAATGGAATTATCGTGTATTCGGTCAAAAACTATCGTAACAATATTGTCCACCATATAGTTTTAAATTTTACTTTTAGTGTTAGTGCAAAACATAATATTTAGGGTTAATTTTGGTAAATATTGGACCAAAAATATTATTTTACATCACACAACATATGCAAAATATTCTTTTAGCAACGGTGGTGTTCTAGTAATCGAATTAATTGAAATAATATAGTATGTGAAGAACTACATAGGACCACGTCATTTATTTCATAACATACACATTTCTGAAAATATGGTAAATTGTAACGATTTTAATTATTCATAATGATAAAGTAAGAAACACATCACCATAGAAAATTAAATAACAAACACTTAGGTAGGACATATAGTACAACGTACATTGATGCCTCCTTGAGTTGAATTTACAATAAACTTCTTGTGTTGCCCTGCATTTTATTTTACTTAGATTTTTCATGACAACATTATTTTACTCTCCTATATATAAATTACGCGTTTATTTAATTTAGCATATACATCAATCTACAGTTTTGTAATACACAATATAATCAATAGTTTTGTAATAAGGTTTCAGCAATGTCAGTCACGTTGAATAAAATATTATGTTATCTTCTATATATAAAAGCGAAATACCACTGACTCACTCATCACGATTTCTCAAAAACTACTGAACGGATTCAAATGAAATTTGGTATGTAGCTTCCTCTAGGGCTATAGGTACTCACTAAGAAAGAGTTTAAAAAAATTAGAAATTTTAGGGGGAGGGGTTTGGGGGGATCAAAGTTATTAAAAAACGATTTATTCAAAACTGCCGAATGGATTGGAATTCAATTCTTTATGTAGGTTCCTCTAGGGCCATAGGTGCTTACTAAGAAAGGGTTTGAAAAAATTCAAAATTTTAGGGGGATTTGGGGGGATCAAAGTTATTAAATTACGATTACTTCAAAACTGCCGAACGGATTGGAATGAAATTTGGTATGTAGCTTCCACTAGGGCCATAAGTGTTCACTAAAAAAGGGTTTAAACAAATTGGAAATTTTAGGGGGGTTTGGGGGGTTAAAATTACTAATTCACGATTTCTCCAAAATTACCAAATAGATTGGAATGAAATTTGGTATGTAGCTTCCTCTAGGGTCATAGGCGCTCGCTAAGTAAGGGTTTCAAAAAATTCGAAATTTTAGGGGGGTTTGGGTGGATGAAAGTTATTAAATCACGATTTCTTCAAAACTATTGAACGGATTGGAATGAAATTTGGTATGTAGCTTCCTCTACTGCCATAGGTGCTCACTAAGAAAGGGTATGCAAAATTTCGAAATTTTAGATGGGGTTTTGGGTCATAATTTCAGATCTTTTATTATTATTACAATAGTGCTTTTATTATTTAAGATCTATATATATAAAAGCCAAATACCACTCACTTATTGAACACTTAAAAACAATACAATTACGTTAAAAAGAATGAAAATACCAACCACCACGGGCAACGCCGTACGGGTCAGCTAGTTTACTATAATTTCGTCAGAGAAAAAGGGGCTTTATAAAACTTAAAATTGTAATTTAAAAATCTGAATTTCTGTTTATAGTAGCATTTAAATTTATATTTGTGATACCGTCATAAATTAGTTTCCATAAACTAAAAAATTACTGGCCAACCAATTGTATTAATTTTAGTAGTAGACCAGTTTAACAAATGTAACTGTACAGAACGTGGCTACATTTTATTAATTTGCCAGGAACATTGTCTTCTTTTTCAAAACTTACTATTCTATAGTAAAAGTATTATAACAATTCGATCACGCAGCTGATCCGCTAACGTGATTTGAGTGAATTTTCCAAAATTAAGTTCATATATTTTATGGTGAAACCAAATATTTCGGAAATTGGTCTACTCACGAAGACACCTGTACGAAATATATTAGTAATTTTTTTTGCACCCAACCACCAGGTGCAGCAGATATTTCAGAATGTTGTTTGTTTGCATCCCGGCCGACCAGAAGATGCCCCCAAGGTAAAAGCCCCTCGTGGATTTAAACAGGGTCATTTCATAGTATTTTACATCTTGATTGATTTGATGGAACTAGACGGGCAATAAGGTCGTGTAAAAAACAAAATGTGCTGAATAATTTCCTATATTTAACTTTTAGATAACATTCAGTAAAAGGTTAATTCTAGTACTAAACATATCAAAACATTATTACTTTCTGTTAAAAAACGTGATTCAGGTTGTTGGATGCTATACGGATAAAGAACTCGTCCGAGCGACTTCTGGTGACGATGTGTGCTCAGGAACTTGTTCTGGAGACCACCAATTTGCACATCAAACTGAAACTTAATTGAATAATATGTTTACTACGTCGGGTCCAATAATAATAATTGTTATTTTTTACATAAATTAGCACCCAGGGTGAAGGGATAACGAATTCAGCTCGCGAGCAATATTATAATAATTTGTACAAGTTTATAACATACAACTGCAGTAATTAAAAATATATTATTAAATAATTAATTTGAAACTCTATTTAATAAAATACCATTTAAATGCCTTGTTGATACCAACAGATACCAGCTGCTTCGCTCACATTAGTAATTTAATAAATAAACGAATATCTGGTAAATATTGTACCTTATCAATGTAAGCAATACAAAAACGATTTCGGAACCCAGTCATTACCTAAAAATACTAGGGAATATTTAAATTATCTAATATAACATTTATCCTATTTTCGATATAATCCTTAGGTTAAGACTGTCCTTAATTAACAAAGGTAAAATATCGTATAAATACGATAATTAATTATCATAAAACTTGTAACACTGCAAAATTAAACAAATACATTTTTGTAAAAGATGTTTATATTAAATTAAAGCACTGTCCTTCAACTGTCAAAAACAAAAGCACACTATTAATGCTCCTCTTGTTTACTAATTAGGCAGTAAACTAAATTGTTTAACAATTATTTGTCGTGGCAACTGATTTATACACCTACTTTAACAGACAAACAGCGCTATAAGTTTTACTGTTTTGTTTGCATATTGGAGGGGTTCCAAATAAATGAACATGCTAATTTGGTAAGCCTCCAAATATACTGCTAATTAATGCGTGAATTATATTGTTGTATATTCAGAATTGTGTGTATTTTATTGTTTTAATTTTTTTTATAACCTTTTCTAGAAAATAATAACAGATATAGAACGTTTTAATAGAACAAGGATTTCATTTTATAGTGTTTACGAGATAAACTTTTTTTCAACGACATGTTTTCTGTTTCCATGTTGCCAATATATTTGCTCCTCAAATAAATAGCAATACATGCATGTAAAGTTTTCAACACCTGATGATTGAAGAGTGCAATCATCTGTAAAAGCGGTCGTGTTTTTAGCACAAAAAGAGGATCACTTGACGGACTTTATAACAGGTAATACTTTATTAACCAATAAGATATAAATTTAGTGATTCGGGGATCTTTCCACAGTACAAAGAAAAAAGTATAAGCCTTTCAAGTTACTCACTATTATTTAATATTACATTTTTTAAATAATTTATACAAATTTATTCATTTTGCCCCTTTTTTGTCAGCTAACACGGACTAACTTAATTGTATTTGAAATAACTTTTGAGCAATATCAAACTAAACAGGGAATTTTTATATTTTGTTTGTTTCTATGTCGGCCTACCTAAACAGTAAAGTTAGTTTCTTTAAATATTCCTTCCTTTTTTCTTTTGAAACTAAGAGTACATATTACAAGAAAAAGACATATTACATTGCAAGAGCTATTACAATAATGCAGCTACGAAGATGGGCAGACGTGCAAAACAGTTGAAATCTCAATGAACTTGACAGAAATAAATTATAAGGCGTATAATAAAATTTTCCTAACAAAATAAAGATCAAATTTAAAAAAAACTTTTTTAAAAACCTGACTTATTCTTAGTTTTGAAATTCGGTAGCAGGGTAAACAATTTTATTGATAGTTTTCACTTCTGGTGAGTTTTTTAATGTGTATTTTTTATATCTCTTCAGTTCTCCGTGTAATAAAATCTTCTCTAAAAGAAGTGGTGCAATAAAAGAGTGGTGTTTCGACATACGGATGGTCAGGCATAAACAAGTGTAAGGGTAAAATAAAACATTTAACTAAATAAAATATTTCCAAAAAGGAATTCTACACGTTTTAAAGAAATTTGGACTTTAACCTTCTCTACGTGAATAAAATATGATAATACCTGTTTCATACGAATAAAATACCTAATAAATATAAGTTTCAGTAATACTGGCTTTAGCTAATTCGTTTTTCGTTTGCAGATATTAATAAATACATGAAAAGAATATAAGCTGGAATATAAATAATAAAAACAAAAACTATTACAGATCCGAATTTCCTGGCCCAAAAACGCAAAGAGAATTTCGTCCAAATTGATTTTTGTTTCCTATTTGATCAGCAACGTGCCAGTCGTTATAAATATCCTTCTCCGCCTATTTGTTACTCATAGCTCATGAACAAACGAGAAAATGAAAAAGCATGATTTTGTGTACATTTCACATCCACGATTTTATTTCACACTAGTAAGCCCCCGTGAGAAATCACAGGATTAGATAAACATCGGAAATATATCATTTAAATAATTGACTGAGCGTAAGTGAGGTCTCCGTTATAACTCGACCGTTCAGCATTTCGCCTGTGTGTCTGTATGTCTGTGTGTCTGTGTGTCTGTCTCACGATTACGGCCAAATGCCTTGACCGATTTTGATGATTTTTTGCATGAATGTTCCTTATTCCTAGGCCGAGCCATGTATATATAAAGTTTTTTTCCATTTTTAATTTTTAACACCTTAAATAAAATAAAAATGGCGGCTGGACCGTTTCTCTCAGTGTAAGCTTTTTTCAAATGCCAGTTTGTGGCTTAACCGTAAGTCGAATTTAAAAACTGATAACATTTTGCTAAAAGAAAATTAAATTTTAAACAAAATTTTATTCTTGATTTTTTTCCGTACCTCTAACGGTAAGCTCAGAAAATGGCCGTAAACTTGGAATTTGTTAAAAATCGTCCAAGTTTTTGTATTTCAACCATGTTTTAATACGTTTATTCTAAACCAATTCAAACGTGTTTCATAGATTTTTTGTAGATAAAGGTTTAAAGAATTCATACATGCCAGTAAAAAAATTTATTGAAGTAAAATTAAGAAAGTTATTAGCTCAAGAAACAATCTCGTTCAGTAACGAAAGGAAAATGTTTAACTTTAAGCCTACATAAAAAGTAGTAAAAATTATTGTAATTTTTTTCATAAATGTAAAAAAGTTTTGTAATCTAGTTCTAAATAGAATTGTATAAAAATATTTATCAATTTCAAATTTCTTATTTTGAAAACACCAGTTTTTATGTTCCTATTACAAGACTGCTAACAAAACTAGGCCTGTTTTGGATAGTAATCTTACTTATATAATAATTCACTAGACCCTTAAACGTTTGGTAATCCTATTGATAGCTATTTCTGAAGATCTACCGGCCCGATTTTAGTGCTGTTTGTTTTAAAAGACAGAAAATGTTGTCATTATTATCAAAAAATTATGAAATGTCAATTTTTTTTAATGGGCATATTTAAAAGGGCACTTTTTGAGTTTTTTGGCTTTTATGTTAAAATCCTATTGATAGCTATTTCTGAAGATCTACCGGGCCGATTTTAGTGCTGTTTGTTTTAAATGACAGACAATTTTGTCATTATTATCAAAAAATTATGAAATGTCAATTTTATTTCATGGGCATATTTAAAAGGGCACTTTTTAAGTTTTTTGGGTTTTATGTTAAACTCCTATTGATATCTATTTCTGAAGATCTACTAAGCTGATTTTAGTGCGGTTTGTTTTAATTTACAGAAAATGTTGTCATTATTATCAAAAAATTATGAAATGTAAATTTTATTTCATGGGCATATTAAAAGGGAAACTTTTTAAGTTTTTTGGGTTTTATGTTAAAATCCTATTGATAGCTATTTCTGAAGATCTACCAGGCCGATTTTAGTGCTGTTTGTTTTAAAAGACAGAAAATGTGTTCATTATTATCAAAAACTTATGAAATGTCAATTTTATTTCATGGGCATATTTAAAAGGGCACATTTTATGTTTTTTAAGTTTTATGTTAAAATCCTATTGATAGCTATTTCTGAAGATCTACCGGGCCGAATTTAGTGCTGTTTGTTTTAAAATACAGAAAATGTTGTCATTATTATCAAAAAATTATGAAATGTCAATTTTATTTCATGGGCATACTTAAAAGGGCACTTTTTAAGTTTTTTGGCTTTTATGTTTAAATCCTATTTAGGAATATTTCATATGTCCAAAAATGACATATTATTATAAGAAATTGTAGAGGATAAATCAAAGAATTGAACTGTATACCTGTAAATTATCATTGTAAATTTCATAAAAGTATTTGACTTAGCTTTATTTGAATTACAAAATGAGATGTAACAAATGAAACCTCGCGGCGATAAAGGACATACAAAAAAAGACCATAGGACACCGTGGGAAGTGTTGTTACATGGGTTCAGATCACTATCACGACGTTTTAACATCGTTTGTTTTCATTATTTCTAATATTGGAATATGATATGGAACTTAAGTTAACTAAACACCAGTTTTTATGTTTGAGTTATTTAAGTATGTAAATATTTAATTGTATGTTGTCCCTCTATAACGCGATATTTTTAGCTATCTTTCGCATTATTAACCTAAATAAAACACAATGCCTCTAAAAGAAAATCTTTAGCAGTTAAAGCTCAAGAAAAGAAATAAAAACGAGAACTAGAAATCCCGGAATCGCGGGAATTGTAAATAATGTTTCACTGGCTAAACCTTGTGCTTACTTCCTTACTGGCACACTATTTTTAACCTAAGCTTAAAACCACATTTGTTATTTCAACGAGCGAGGTCTACTGTTCACAGAACTACTAGTCCTAGTTATAAACAACAGACTTTATCTAGGCCTACATAACTATGCTGACGTGGATTTTTAACTCGGTAAATGTGTACATTATAAGGATTATAAAACTGTAGGCCTATTTGTAAATTTTTTTTATTTACATATTTCAAGACAGATAGAAATACTGTATTATCTTTTAATTGCTTTTTATTTCGTATTGATAGATCAAATGATTTGGAAATTATTAATATTACAGAGAAGAAATTAATGTTTTACGAAGATGTGCGAATGTTTAAGAAGTTAAACGAATAGGTATATCTTCTTTAAACTTGTATAGACGAATACTGTATAATGACGATACAATATTGTATATATACAGTTTATAACCTCAAAGCAAATCTTATAACTTATTATAGCCTACATTGGTTATTTAACTAATATTTTAAGAAAATCAACTTCACAAGGCTTATATTTATTGAAGTAAATGTAAATCCAAAGTATAATCTACGCTAGGTTTTGTTTTAGTATTACAGATGATGGGTGAAATCAGCTGTTATATTATAGGCCTATGTTACTCACGTACGTACTATATATGTATTAACTACTTCAAGCAAGTGTTCGAATAATTATTATTTGATTTAATGCCAGTTATACAATTTTACTGCTTAGACTCAAGTTTAAAAAAATCAAGTCGTCTTTCTTTCTTGTATTTCTCCTAATAAATATGTACCAGTTTTCAGCTTTTTAGCTTGTAGGACGTTTGTGGAATTTATTGTATAGGGGTAGGCTCAATTTTAATCCCTTAGATGGTAATGACCGACATTCTATCGATTTACCTTTTGTATTCATCATTTATGAAATACATGTACAAAATTAAATTAATTCATATTTTCAGTTTTATTTGTTGGTACGTCCATTTTCATCCCACAAACGAAAGTAATCAAAATGTAACATAAGAAACAATTATTATGGTAAATTTCAGATCATTATTTTATTGACAAATCAAAGTTTATTGTTTTAGGGTGATATACAATAACACCAACTTACAAATAATGTTTACGGCGTTAGCTCCCTCTTGTGCTAGTGAAACACTATGCACAATTTGGTCTTGATACTTCAAACTGTTCGTGCGATCTTAGCAAACACAATACAACTATATCAGTTCATTCCTTTTACATTCGAGCTGTAAATGGAGCCACTAATTTAATTATCCTGGGAATTTTGAAACTTTATTTAGAGTTTTAACTAAGAAGTCTCTTCTTCCTTCTACAGACTAAAGGTTAGATTTACAAATATATTAGGCTACTATAATATTTCTACTTGAACCTTTAGTTGTGAACGTGAATATACATCTTTTGTGGTCACTTATAAAATTAATTATAATATATATATATAAAAAAAAAATCCTATAGTATTTGAAAAAAAAGCAAAATATTTTAATAAATCTTTGCGGATTAACACATAGTCTTATTTATTTAAGTAAAATGCTGCAGTAGGTACATTTCCTTAAGAGTTTAAACATACTTTTCACTCAAATAAGATTAATACAATCTACTTGTAAAGAATATACGTATGTATAAAAGTGTT
>JAGFPH010003127.1:129166-145089 GCA_018207615.1 Philaenus spumarius | reverse complement strand
ATACTTTCTGCTGTGACCGTAATACTTTCTGCTGTGACCGTAATACTATTTGATGTGACCATAATGATTTTCCCTGTGACCGTAATACTTTCTGCTGTGACCGTAATACTTTCTGCTGTGACCGTAATACTATTTGATGTGACCATAATACTTTTCGCTGTGACCGTAGGCCTAATACTTTCTACTGTGACCGTAATACTATTTGATGTGATCATAATACTTTTCGCTGTGACCGTAATACTTTCTGCTGTGACCGTAATGTTATTTGCTGTGACCATAATACTTTTTGCTGCGACCACAATACTGTTTACAGTTACCATAACTTTTTCTTGCTTGTTTTTATACCACTGTTTGCTATGATTATAATACTTCTTTCTTTGACTATTATACTTTTTCCTTTGTGACTATAATACTTTTTCGCGGCGACTCGTACTGAATTACTTCTGGCAGTTTATTCGTCCGACTCAAGGACTGTTAATACTTTCTTTTAATAGTGCCTGACTTTAAAGCAATAAGTAAGTAAAGAACAAACGACAGAGACGTTTAGAAAGAAAGAAAATTAAACAATTATTCCCTTTGGGGACTTAAAGTGGTTAGGGGGATTTTTCGTTAAGTGGATTCTGGAATAAAGACATTTCTGGAATTAGAGTCTTTAATAAATGTTTTATAGCTTTTCCCAATTGGAGAATGGGGGGAGGAGAAACGTTAATAGCCTTTTAAATTTAATTTTGTTTTTTTAGCTTAATACTGACAAGTATTTCTTTCTTTTTAATTTAACTTTCCGCGTTCACGCTTTTCACATTTAGTAAAAGCAAAAGCGTCTGACAATATGTAACAACGAAACATATATGAAGAAGTGGACCGTAGTTAACATGTAGGATGGTATCCAATTTTTTTTAAATTGAGTTACGGGGAAATTTGACAATAAAACGTTGGCAACAAAGTATAAATTTACCAACAATATGTGACATGTTCTGGAAAATGGGATTTTAGTGTTAAAGGACATTATTCTAAGAAAACTGAAAACACGAAAAGAGTTACAAAATATAGATTTTTCATATTAGCTATGATTGCTTCCTTGCTGATATCTTATCTATCACATTCTAGTTACTATTCTGTTTATATTTTATTTCGGAAGGTCTACACTTTCAATAACGGTACCTTAGAATTATTCTAACCCTAAAGGCTCTTTTTAATGCTATATCAAGCTGTTCTGTTTTTGCACTGATTTTTGCGATTGATAATATTAAAAGTGGATAGAGGAGACCGCTCTGCAAAGATAATAACACTTGATATACAGAGAAATAAGCGCCTAGCCTAGGATATTTTCAGTGCTGGATATTTTTCAGGTTTAAAAAATCTCTGTGACCAATAATTAAGAACATCGTTATGATTCTTACCTCGTTTAAATTATTTAATCCCACTTAATCAAGTGAAAGAAGAATTAACGTGAATTTGTACGATCGGACAGTGAGAAAACATTTTTAGCAATTCATAAATTATATCGTTTTTTACTTTTTAGAAAGTTAAGATGATTATAACCAAAAGGAGTTATTTAACTTTAATTTCACTAAAAGTACTTCTTAAAAACTACCGGTGTCTATTGACGAGCGAAGAACGGTTTTAATTTTTAAACGGTCGCCATTTTTAAACAGAATGTTAGGACAAGTTGTTTAATTTTTGAAAACTAGTTCTTTACATTGATGTGCATCGTGCAAGTGTCAACTCAATCTGTTTATCAAAATATATAAATTATTTAGTAACGAAAACAAAATGGCGGATAGCTGGCAAAAGAAGCGTTTTCGGACCCATGTTTGTAAGAGGGGTTTTATTTATTTCTACCCTATGACCACCCCCTGAATTGGCTCCACGCATTACAAAATAACCCTGTATATGTGTGTGTATAGATTATTAATTCATTTCTACAAAACAGCTGATTTTGGAAGAGAGCTAGTTGTGTTTTAATGTTTATTTTACTTTCCGCAGTTGTATCTCTATTACTGTATGTAAAACAAACTCCTGTAATTCACGCAAAAACTCTGCCCATACTGCGCATGCGTTAGAATCCAGATTGCATTACCCCCATCATCTTACCGAGATCCAAGTGCCTCTGACCTAATCGATCGTAATTTCCGTAAAACATTCAGAGTGACCGCAAAGGTTGTTGAGCGAAGCGAGCAGTAAAAGCAGCCCACGAATACCAATATAAATAATGTATTTACAAGATGTAGTGAAAACTGTGTTTTATGATAGATTTAATAGATTTGAAAAATTAACAATAAAATGTATTGACTAAGGTGTTTTATTTGACTAAGTGTATAACAAAATGGCGAAATCAGTGTGCATTTTATTGTTATTTAAATTTTTTCTACTTAGTGGCAACAGACATCTCATTTTTGTCTCTTATTTGCTTCAATAGAACTGGCAAAGTGATGTGCCAGTACTGAAATTACACCTTCGCCTTTCTTCTGTTGCAGAAACATGAATTGCAACGATCAACCGGACCCAGATTTTATCAAAATGTTCGTAGGCCAGATACCGAGAACGATGGACGAAAACGAGCTCACCAAAATGTTCTCAGAATTCGGACGCATCCACCAAATCAACGTACTTAGGGATAAAGTCACCGGCCAGAGCAAAGGTAAGAGAACATCTAACTAATCCTCGTGTTAAATTAAAGGAGTTGTGTATTTCTTTGTTAGCGTGTCTATAGGCCTATATACAATAGATTTAGTTTTGATTGCTTAAAAACTGTTTTCCTACACAGCGAAAGGGGGTTTCTTTTACAACCTACGGACAGGTTCTGAAACAGCAGATTACTATTCAATTTTAAAAAAACATATTTTATTGCGACTTAACATTGGTTCAGTGTGAGTATTTATCGCAGACCGAATAATACGACCGATTCAGGCTATTATTGTCACGTCGCCCGCTCACTGACTCAGCTAACCTCAAATTCGTTTATTAGTCTAGTTGTACATTACAATGTCGGGAAACGACGAAGATGATTTGAGTAATAAAACACTAAAATAGAAAAATCAATAAGCCAAGTATACGCACGGTTGTATAAAATACATTAAACAACTAAATAAAGGGTATATACAACATTAGGCTTACCTGTAATAAAAATACAGTTTAAAGGATTAATCATAATCTCAACGCTATGCCTCAGAAATATTTCAGGCCTAAATTAAAGTTTAATATTTCAATATCGATTTAGGCCTAGGGCCTAGTCCGCTCACGTCAATAACTATTATTGCAAATTTCCGTGAACATCGTTTAGGTTAGGCCTATAACATTAAACAACTAAATAAAGGGTATGTTTATTTAGCCATTCGTTGCCATGGTAACTCTAAATAGATACAACATTAGGCTTACCTCTAATAAAATACAGTTTAAAAGAAAACAGATGATTATTGTAATGGCATTGAAAACATTTGCATCAGCTGTGCTTCGTTTAAAAGAAAACAGATGATTATTGTAATGACATTGAAAACATTTGCATCAGCTGTGCTTTGTATTGTTTAAAATGGACAAATTTCACTTTTTAAATTAATAAAAAGACGTAGAAAACGAATTTTCCCAGACTGGTGATCATTTCCAATCGATTTCTCGTGGCCAAAAGCCCCATATAAAATCAAAAATCCTTAGACGGAGATTCCAGATCCATTTATCAGACAGACAATTATCTCTCGCTTTAGAAGATAAGATATGTTACGTTATTGAACAGCTGTTTACAATAAACCCCACTTCAGTCATATATAACAGCTGATTTCGTTCATCATCTTTAATACTTTAACAAAACCTAGCCTTGGCTTTTGGTTTATGTTTACAAGTTTACAAATTCAATCAAAAGAAACTTCTTACAACGTCTGGATGTTGTTTTTTTTTTTTTTTTTTTTTTTTTTTTTTTTGTAATATGAGTTATAAAACTAACGTAAGGTATAATGTGCTGTATAATCGGCTTTGAGGTTAGAAATCGTTGGAAATTTATGTATTTTTTACAATTGTTTTTGTTTACATCATTCTTGACAGAATAAAAGACTAAATATGCCTACAAACATAAAACTATATTTTTAACTATCACTAGGCCTATATTGGGCTATTGGTCTGAATCTATTATATTTTAATAAAATCATAAAAGTTTGAGCTTCAGTTAATTTGGGAATATGGGCCTAATGCCCATGAAAACTTAAGTGTATATTTTAAATTGAACAATAATGTAGTTTCACCTATATGACTTTAACTATACTAATATTATAAACAGGCACAATTTGTTTGTTTGTTGTACGTAGGGTAAAATTTCTGGAACTACTAAACAGATTGAAAAAATAGTTTTACTAATAAAAATCTACACTATACCTGAGTAAAATAGGCGATAATTGATTTTGATTTAAGGGTTTAAACAACCCCTAAAACAATAAATATTAATTGTTATACTGCCCTTGAAGCTAGAGAGCTGAAATTTTGTACATTTATTTCTTACAAGACACATAGAAAACTAAACTAGCATTTTTCCGCGTGCTGCTAAGGGGTGAAAATGTGATTAGGACCCCTAAAACAATAAAAATTAATTGTTATATTTTATTTAAAGTTAGTGAGCTGAAATGTGTAGTCTACATTTATTTCTTACAAGATACATAGATTGACATTTTGTCGCGTGTTGCTAAGGGGTTTATAGTAACAACCTCTATAAACAATGTTGATTGTTATACTTTCCTTAAAGCTAGATAATAAACCCTTAATAAAAATAAGAAACCACTATTTTACATCCTAATTAAAAATATATAAGACATATTAGAATTTAATACTAGGGCCTATTTATATAAAATAACCTGTTTGCATTTGCTTCGACGCGAGTCACCGCGAGGGTGGGCGAGCGAAGCGATCGTTGGCGGAGCCCTCTAGTTTAAAATATTTGGTGTTAAAATAATTGATTTAAGAAGGCCTATGATTAAAATGTATGAATTTTTGTTTTTTTTTCCAAAATTTATTTCAGTTCTTTGAGTAAAATGCTTAATTGCAGGCTCTGTACATTTACCATGTTGAATATACCTAACGGCATATACCATGTTAGATACATTTTTACTTTCTAGACCCTATACGTAGTATATGGAGAAAGTATTGTTTTCGTAAAAATGTTCGAATTTGAATTTTCAGTTGAATTATCTGTTTTGGTGCTCCCAGAACCCCCAAAAATTGTTTAGTGCAATTATCTGTGTTGGTTCCCTGAACCCAAAAATATTTTTAGTGGAATTTTTTGTTTTGGTGCTCCCTGAACCCAAAAAAGTATTTTTAGAGTGGTGTCTGTCTGTCAGTCTGTCTGTATGTATACACGACCAGAGAGGACACTATTGGTCCGATTTTCATGAAATTTGGTATGTAGGTACTAAACCCTAATATCTCCAGGCGTTTTTTTCATTTTTTGGAATTTTTAATTTTCAAGGGTAATTTACCCCTAAAAACCCATAAAAAACGACAAAAATGAAAATTTCTCAAAAACGGCTCTAACGATTTTGATCAAATTTTCAGTATTTATAGCGCTTAAGATGCCAAACAAAATGACACCACCCGCTTTTATCAAAAATTCGGCGTTTTATAATTATGGGGAAATGTTTAAAAATAAACAAGTTTGTGTTGTCAATCTAGCATCGCGGCAGCGGCCGCACGGGGTAGCACCACGGTAGCGAGCACGACCAGTAATTCAAAGGTCGCGCGATCGAATCCCGCCTAGGACAATAATTTTTTTATACGATTGACGTAGGTAGAATATTATTTTTTTGTTTTGTTCTAAAAAGTAGTAAATAAAATGATTAAAAACAATATTATTTTGACTACAGTAAGTTGGGAGAAAGTTTGTGTCAGTTAACTGATACCGTTTATTTTTTGTGTATGTCCAAGTAGTTTCTTCTGAAGAACGGAGTGAACAAAAAAAATTACAAAAAATGCACATTTCAACGACTTCTAACCTCAAAACAGTTCATATAGCCTATATTAGTTCTACAACACATAAAACTTAATATTTTGAAGTTCAAGTGATATTTTATGGGATCAGACTAGTACCATAATAATGTTGGCAACATGACATACCTATATTTCGTTCAACTTTCACATGATCTGATAATAACATATTACAACAATTGTAGAAAACTCAATTTCCGTTTTATAATACCGGCAGGATTTTTCTTTCACAAGTAGATAAGTTACTGGACTTTTGAAACACACTGTGTATTTTTTATTATACGTTTTCTTTATTTATTACGTTTAGGATTAAGTCGGACATAGCGTTGAATTTATCAGGGGGTATCAGATGCAAACTGCAGTGGGAATTGTTTGCACGTGACATTGGCAGCATTGCGTGTTGACATTAATTCCATTAATATTAACATTTATCAATGCACCATTAGTCGTGCTGCACGAACGTTATGTTCGAAGGAAAACAATACTTCAGTATTGTGATATTATAGTGTGTTTATTCACACTCGGTCGGTAAAATCTACTCGCTGTGGACATTTTGGGTAAAAAGTGTAAACTTATCGGCCAAACAAATAAAACGTAATATTGTCATATTTACTGGTGGCCATGTATTTTTACGTAATGCCAAAACACATATTTGTCTCTACATATTAGGAAAATACTAGTATGATACCGTGAAAATCGCGTCCAGATTAATTTGATACACATAGAAAGAATACATCTTTAAAATATTAAGTTTAACATGCTATTGAACTAATATAGGCAATCGGATATGACTTGTTTTGAGGTTAGAAGTCGTTGAAATTGTATATTTTTTCAATTTATTTTGTTTACTTCGTTCTCCAGAAAAAACTATAAAGACCTACAATAATCAACCTACTTAAATCAACGATTTTATCTCCAAATATTTTAAATACAGTCATTTAGGCAAAATTATATTATTGTTCACTTTTTAAAATTCACTTAACTTTTCATCGACAGCACAGCAGGCCTATATTTGTAAATTATTAACAGAAACTCAAACTTTTATTATCCTATTAAAATAGCATAATGCAGACCGCCCGAGATAGAGATAGTTTAAAATGTAGTTTTTTTTTTGTATGCCTAAATGGTTTTGTAAGTTGTCAATAATACATTAAACAACAAGGACTGTAAAAATACATACACTTTCAATGATTTCTAACCTCGAAGTCGATTATATAGCAAAGATTACAACCAAAATCTATATTTAAAAAATGTAAATGTTCGTTTGTTCATAATCTTTGAAAGTTCTTCACCGATTACTTTGAAATTTTGACACAAAGTTTCATTTGAATACACGCGTGTTTTTATATATTTAAAAAAAACAACGCCATTTTTACACTTAACACCAACAAAAACTGTACTAAACATTTTACGGCAATTAGGAGCGCCATACTAAATAATAAATAAATATATTTATTGTTGATACAGTAATCAGCTGTTTGCTCTAATATTTCCATTAACAGCGATTTTAAACTTTCAACAAATTATTTGTATTTCTCACTTTTAGGTTAGGTTTTTGTTCAAGCTTAGACCTGGTTCTTTTAACCTTTATTATAACTGCTGTTATAAAATATAATAATTTGATTTGGACATTAACATTATTTACCATCTTAGCTTTGGGGTTATTGTTAACTAGCTGACCCGTACGGCGTTGCCCGTGGTGGTTGGTATTTTCAGTCTTTTTAACGTAATTGTATTCTTTTTAAGTGTTCAGTCGGTGAGTGGTATTTGGCTTTTATATATATAGATCTTAAATAATAAAAACACTATTGTCATAATTTAATAAAAGATCTGAAATTATGATTTTAGTAACTTTGATCCCCCCAAACCCCATCTAAAATTTCGAAATTTTTCAAACCCTTTCTGAGCGAGCGCCTATGGCCCTAGAGGAAGCTACATACCAAATTTCATTCCAATCTGTTCGGTAATTTTGGAGAAATCGTGGTTTAGTAATTTTTACACCCCAAACCCCCCTAAAATTTCCAATTTTTTTAAAACCCTTTTTTAGTGAACACTTATGGCCCTAGAGGAAGCTACATACCAAATTTAATTCCAATCCGTTCGGTAGTTTTGAAGAAATCGTGATTTAATAGCTTTGATCCCCCCAAACCCCCCTAAAATGTCGAATTTTTTCAAACCCTTTCTTAGTGAGCACCTATGGCCCTAGCGGAAGCTAAATACCAAATTTCATTCAAATCCATTCGGTAGTTTTGAAGAAGTTATTTTTTAATAACTTTGATCCCCCCAAACCCCCCCTAAAATTTCGAATTTTTTCAAACCCTTTCTTAATGAGCACCTATGGCCCTAGAGGAAGCTACATACCAAATTTCATTTCAATCCGTTCGGTAGTTTTGAAGAAGTCATTTTTTAATAACTTTGATCCTCTCCAAACCCCCCTAAAATTTCGAATTTTTTCAAACCCTTTCTGAGTGAGCACCTATGGCCCTAGAGGAAGCTACATACCAAATTTCATTCCAATCCGTTCGGTAGATTTTGAGAAATCGTGATGAGTGAGTCAGTGGGTTTTGGCTTTTATATATTATATAGATGCAACATCTTTATTATAAAGAGACAGTACCAGGAGACCGAACTAAAGCTCGATTATAAGCAGGGCCTAGTTCGCTCACGTCAATAACTATTATTGCAAATTTCCGTGAACATCGTTTAGGTTAGGCCTATAACATTAAACAACTAAATAAAGGGTATGTTTATTTAACAGAAGTATTCGTTGCCATGGTAACTATAAATAGATACAACATTAGGCTTACAGTTTAAAAGAAAACAGATGATTATTGTAATGACATTGAAAACATTTGCATCAGCTGTGCTTTGTACTGTTTAAAATGGACAAATTTCACTTTTTAATTTAATAAAAAGACGTAGAAAACGAATTTTCCCAGACTGGTGACCATTTCTAATCGATTTCTCGTGGCCAAAAGCCCCATATAAAATCAAAAAATCGAAAATCCTTAGACGGAGATTCCAGATCCATTTAGCAGACAGACAATTATCTCTCGCTTTAGAAGATAAGATAATATAATTATGTGTATAGAAGGTTGGCGTGCGAAGCACGCAGGGGTCTCCCCTAGTTAGTTATAAAAAAACAACCAAGTTAGTTGTAAACTTGTAAACATAACTCCAAAGTATAGGCCTAATCTAAGCTAGGTTTTGTTAAAGTACTATATATAGATAAATAAGTAATCTAAATAAGTAATATAAAGGATGAACGAATTCAGCTGTTATATTTCTGAAGTGCGTTTTATTTTTAACAGCTGCTCAATAACGTAACATATGTTTTTTTTAAATTGTAGTTATTTTACACGACTATGCGCGTGCCTTGTATTATTACTATTATTATATTTTTTTTTTTTAAACGATTCAAACGAAGAATTTATAACGATTTCGTGTCGTTTTAAATTGTTAATTTGTTTCAGATATTCATACCCGGTAATACACAAAAATTTGTTTTTTTAATTATCTTGAGTTCGCGTAATTTAAGTTTGGTCGTTTCAAAATTTTTCCTGTTTTTTAATCTTATGAAAACCCTAACAATATTCGACCGCGTTTATTTAGAGCTCAAGTTTACGTTCTCACTAACAGTACAATGACACCCACAGATATTGGCCGAGTGCAATTCCATTAGTTAGAGTAGTCGCACAGATACGACAAGAGAGCCATTCTGCGGTTAAACTAACTGTTATGGTTTGGCGTGGTTCGTTGCTCGGCGCTTCATTGCTAATCATTTGGCGAATAATCTCGGACCGTTTGGTTAACAGCTGCAAGAAGTAGTGAATCGTTCCCATTGGTTTCATAGCGATGAGGTATGGATTTGAAATTGTTTCATTTTAAATGTAAACCTAGGTTACAAAAACATTGAGATAAATTTTGTAGTTGTATTCATTACACTTGTTACTGAAATGAATTGCACGAATAATTCTGTCTCAATAGTACAATGCGATCTTTCCTGTTATGTTCTAGTCGTGTGACGTAATCAACACATGATACATTTTACTTTCCTACTATACTATAGTATAGAGAAAGTATAGTGATCCCAAAAAATCGATGTCGAGATTGTTGTGAAAATATACGTTTTGGTACCCTCTGAGTCCAAAAAAGTGGTTTTTACAAAACTTCTGTCCGTGTGTATGTCTGTATGTATACAAAGCTAGAGAGAGAAAGACTATTAGATCGATTTCGAACAAATTTGCACCAAATATGTCAATTAGGCCTGTATATATGCACAGAAAAAGGTTTTTAAAACTAACACCCTTTTTTTGGCCAAAAATAAATATTTATTTTTTTTAAATAAAATATCGGCTTTAATGATTTTGATAAAATTAGGCTTATTTTTAGCCCTTAGACAATATTTATTAAATTAATTTAATTTAATTACAAGTGAAAAACATAGACCAAGACCGGGAGTTGAACCAGGGACCTTCACGTTTCCGTCGTGATGCTCTGCCAACTGAGCTACCCTGATATCTTCAATAATTGCAGTAAAACCGTGCACGTGAGATAACATCGACCAATATCTGGAGATATCAGGGTAGCTCAGTTGGCAGAGCATCACGACGGAAACGTGAAGGTCCCGGGTTCAACTCCCGATCTTGGTCTATGTTTTTTTACTTGTAATTAATTAAATATCCCTTGCTGAGGAAATATTTATTAGTTACTCTCCCAACATAGGCTTAAAATTGTCGTGCGAAGCACGCAATGCACTTTGTACTGAAAATACTCCCAATACGGGGGTTGGCGTGCGAAGTACCCAATGCACTGTGTATTGAAAGTCCTCCCGATACCGGTCTTAGCATGCGAAGCACGCAATGCATTGTGTATTGAAAATACTCCCAATACGGGGGTTGGGGGGCAATACGCTGTGCGTCGCGTCGACCGCTTCTCATAGTGTTCAGTATCAAGCTTACATGTGCGTCCTTAGCAGTGAACGTGTTAATAATTTAAATATGATTGTGAGAAAGTATGTGCCAGTTACTGATACCGTTTATTTAAAAAATAAAACTTGCTACCATAATTCAAATTTTTCAACAAGTTCTTGTCGTTCTTCTTCGTGTTTTTGAAGCTATTTTAAATTGAGAATTGGAGCGTTTTTTTAAAGAAAACTGTAGAAACACAAAAATACGTGTTAAGAACGATTTCCAAAATTAAGTTTATATGTATTAGGGTTTTAACCAACTATTTGGGAAATTGGTCTACTCACGAGGGTACTGAAGCATTTATTTGAGCATTTATTTAAAATTTGCAAATTATTTTGGATATTGGTGTATCCAAATTTTAAATAAATGCTCCAAAGGACCAACCATGAACGTAATTGAAGAATTCCACATTTATAAAGCAACTATTTTAGACCCAAACTCTTTGTTAAACCAGAAGATACATTTCCAATCCAACGATTTGTTTGACAGTATTATCAGAGCCGAACCCCTTCAATCTCGGAAATAAATAAAACTACAGAGAAAAATCAGTACTGAGACAACGACGGGCCAGGGTGCGCTATTTTAAAATAAACTACATCGGCATATTCATGCCCCGTTACGTGTTTTTGTGTTTTTGTGTTAATGTTTGTGGGGTGTTTGTGTATAATTTATAGTGTTTTGACGCGCATTAAACAAATGCAAATAATTTTTAAAATTTGTTTATAAACGGTTTGGAAATGCCTGAAAAATAGGCGAAACGTACGTCACCGTATAGAAAGTGATCAAAACATGACTGCGAGCAGTACAAGGAATTAAGGTATTTATATAAAGTTTTTAATCACCCGAAAACGTGTTCTGGGGACCGTGATCGGTGCTCATTTACTACTCTCGACCTTATGTCTCACCATAAGGGTAATTGTAATAGCTCCCCTTTCCTATCGAAATTCACTAATAATCATTATAGCTACAAACCAAAATAAATTACCTTACAAACTGCATCAGGTAAATACTTAGTCCTATAAACTGAAAACGTCATCTTATCCCATAACCTGACACTACGGTTACAGGCCTAACCGACAGTAAAAATACAGAATATATCACTCCCTCCCGCTCAGACGATCCATCAAAACTGACAGACAGTTTTATGAATTACACCCGCAAAGGATTACGTTTAATATCGTGGTTTTTCGGCGACAGCGGAAAGTGATATACATTTTTGTGCTCCCCGAAGCGCAAACCACTTGCCCTTACACATGTCATCTTTTGATATGAACGTTTCTTTTATACGCGCCTGGACAAAGGTTCTTAACGGTCGTAAATCCCCCCGGCGGGGTTTATCGCTTCAGTGAGGAAAGAAAAGGGCTTGTTTCATCACCGCTTTTATACACGCAGAATGTTAAAGATAATCGTGTACGCGCCATAAAAAGGGTTAAATACACCCGTAAGCTATTTTAAATACATAGAATTCTCTGCGCTCTTTCATACTGGCTCTTAGATTACGATTGAGTACTGTCGTTTCGGCAGTGCTGACAAAACTAATTTGTGATTCACAAGACTGATATGATTATATCGGTTAGTAAGGTTAGATTTATTTTAAATTAACCTTTTGAGGACTATGAACGTTAGGGTTCGTTTGCCGCTAAAACTCCGTAAAGGGCTACGCCCGTACGGGTACGTTTTGTAAAAAACATCTGCATACAAGATGAACGAAAGTGAATAATAGATAAAACATAGCCTATAGAAAAGAAGTAAAATAAGAAAAAAAACTCATTCTGTAGGCTTAGTTTGGAATACTAAAACCTAGTATTATTTAAAAGGTGAATTTTATTTGTGCAAATACGTTGTGCTGGTTAAAATATAAACTATTTGGATACAAACAAGCCAGAAATGCCTTCTGTGTTTATAACGATCGAAAGTTTGATGTCGATACTACCAATGAATACAGAAACTATAAGAAGCGCAATCTCCATGTTAAAAAATTCAGCCCAGTTTTATTTGAATTTGACGAGGTTGCCACGGCGTTCACTAGGTAGCGGAAGCGCCACTGTCGCCGCCGTTCCTGTGCTAGAGAGAGACAGAGAGTGGCACTCAGAGAGAATGAACGCGTTGGCTCAGCTGCTACTAGGGAAATACACAATTTCTCTCTTCCTTGTCCAAGGCAATGAGTTTCCATTTGTTTGTAGCTATAATATATTTTTAAGTATATATAATATAATTTGAATTTTTCCGGCTAATAAATTAATGTATAACTACCCATAAAACATTAATCACAACATTATTTTCAAAATGCAAATGAATATTGGTAAAAATACTGTCAACATATTATAATAATAATTTTGAAAATACACCATCATACATGAGAATAAAACTTTAATAAATTGTTTTTTGTAATTAATAAAATATAATTTTAAAAAACAAGTTATAAATTATCTCTTTAAAAAAAGTTTTTATTCTGTTGAAGTGTATTTACATTATTGATGAGTTATCTGAATCCTACTAATATTATAAATGTGAAAGTTTGTATGTTTGTTTGTTTGTTTGTTTGACTGAATGGATTTGAATGAAATTTGGCACACATATAGATCATGACCTGGAATGAGACATAGGCTATAAATCATTTTCATTTAAGGGTTGAAACAACCCCTAAAATAATAAATATTTATTATTATACATCCATTAAGACTGGAAAGATGGAATTTGGTACATTTATTTCTTACAAGGTACATATAAAATGTAAACTATATTTGCATTTTACACTGTGCTGCTAAGGGGTGAAATTGTAATAACAACCCCTGAAACAATACAAATTAATTATTATACTTCCCATAAAGCTAGAGAGCTGGAAATTGGTACATTCATTTCTTAAAAGATATATATAAAAAGTAAACCATATTTGTATTTTTCAGTGTGCTGCTAAGGGGTGAAAATGTAACAACATCCCCTAAAATAATATTAAATAATTATACTTCCCATAAAGCTAGAGAACTGGAAATTGGTACATTTATTTCTTACAAGACATTTATAAAATGTAAACCATATTTCCTTTTTTCACGTGCTTCTTAGGGGTGAAAATGAGATAACAACCCCTAAAACAATACAAATTAATTATTATACTTCCCATAAAGCTAGAGAGCTGGTAATTTGTACATTTATTTCTTACAAAGTACATATAAAATGTAAACTATATTTGCATTTTACACTGTTCTGCTAAGGGGTGAAATTGTAATAAAACCCCTAAAACAATACAAATTAATTATTATACTTTCCATAAAGCTAGAGAGCTGGAAATTGGTACATTTATTTCTTACAACGATAGTATTCATAAGCGTATTGTTTTTTCACAAAAATCGTCAGTATCTCGAAAACAGTGTGTTCTATAGCATTTTTGACGATTTTCGACCCCTCTTTAGGAAGCACCATCTTTGCCAGTTATGGGCTATACAACGGTAAAATGTATATGCTATTGGGGGCTCTCTCCCCCCTCCCCCAAGTCGAATTTTGACTTCTACAAATTGGGTAAAATAATTGAGAGACGGGTCAAAACAAATGTTTTTTAATGCAAAAAAGACGTTTTATTCCGTCGGCTTTGATTATATTGCAATGATTTGAAGCTTTTTCATTGTTTTTTTCACAAAAATCGTCAATATCCCGAAAACTGTGTGGTCTAGAGCATTTTTGACGATTTTCGACCACTATTTAGGAAGCACCATCTTTGCCAGTTATGGACTATACAACGGTAAAGTGAACATGCCCCTGGGGGATCTCCCCCCCAAGTCGAATTTTTACAAATTGGGTAAAATAAGTGAGTGACGAGGCAAAACATGTTTTTTAATAATATTATAATTACCTTATGGCGATTCTGTCAAACAATCCTTAGTTGATGTGGTTAGTAGGGTATATCTTTCCACTTACATGACGCGTTTCGACTCTTTATTCAGTCATTATCAAATGCACACACGAATACACTTACAAACACTTAAACAACACAATTACAACACATTTTAAAAGTTTTTTAACATAAACACGGTCGACATATATTATCGGTGACGATCGAAGACATTCGAGAACGGTCACCGATAATATAATAATAATAATAATAATAATAATTACAAATCGTAACGTGTGTAGGGACAGCGTCGATGCGATCAGATCTGAAGCGATCTGATCTGACAGATCCATCGTGCGATCGATCGTTACGTGTATGGGGGGCCTTATGTAGCTTCCTCTAGGTGTTCGCTAAGAAAGGTTTTGAACAAATTTGAAATTTTAGGGGTTTTTTTTGGGGGCGGGGGTCAAAGTTACTAGAAAAAAAACAGCAAACGGATTGGAATGGAATTTGGTATGTAGCTTCCTCTATAGCCCTAGGTGCTCCCTAAGAAAGGTTTCCAAAAATTCTAAATTTTAGGGTGGTTTGGAGGGTCTAAGTTACTAAAAATCCCCATAAAAAACACATAGTGTACTATATTTATTGATATGTTTTTGTTGCTAATATACAGTTAACTTTGATTTGTCTATCCGTGCAAAGCCGCATCGGGGTGAAAATGTAATAACAACCCTTAAAACAATAAACATTAATTACTATGCGGCGAAACTTTGGACCGTGTGCGAAGCCACGGGTACAACAGCTAGTATTTAAATAAAACAAATAAAATTTGCTTTCACCACGTATTTTGTCACAATTATTTATGGTACACTATGTAGTAAGAAATCAAACACCAACATATGAGTAAATTTCTTTAATAACTAAAATTTAAATGGCTCATCTGATTTCTTATAAAATTTAATTCCAATAAGGATTATAACTTCAATTTTCTGTAAAGTAGCATACACCATTACATTCCAACTATATTTTTATCAAAGAATACATTTTTTTATGTTATAAGGTATACACTTCTATTAAGAATTAAATGATAAAACCTTTGTATATTTTAAAAACAAATTTCAAAAAATGTTTACTACTTTTTACGTAGGCCTAAGCCTAAAGTTGAACTT
>JAGFPH010003127.1:113209-126346 GCA_018207615.1 Philaenus spumarius | reverse complement strand
GGAACCCGTTGTGTGCCGTTGGAACCCGTTGTATAGTCAGCAAGGCTCAGGTCTACACTTTAATAAAAACCTAACCTAAAAATTGATTTAAGATTTGAAATAAACTGTCAATGAAAATATTAGAGACTACAGCTGATTACTGAATCAACAATAAACATTACAAATCAGACCTAAAACACACCAACAATAACATAACCTAAATCAAATCATATGTTGACATTTGAGTAAGTTTAAAGTAAACAACTTATTTATTTGAAACTCAATTAGTTTATCAGCTGTTTAAAATCAAATTACAGTATTTCCTATTTAGCCTAGTTGTAGCATAGGCTACTGATGCATTTTTAAAACTCGGAATAAAACTAAAATAAAAGTGTACATCAAATATTTAGCTTCACAGTGACTTAGAACTGGAAATTATCTTTTAAATAAAAAAAGAATCATCAAAATCGGTTAAGTATTAACTTCAGGAAGTGAGTGAACTAAAATCAGGAATTTTTTTAAATATATAGATTACCACTGAACCACTGATTTGTTGTTATTGATATGTCCTTTACCAATTGAATTTGTACGAACCCGGGGAATAAAAATAGGGTTTACAATCTTATCCCTAACAGTGACCTTATTTAATATGGTGCCAAAACATGTATTTGCTTCTTTTATTAACGTAAATTATCAAAAGTATTTCCAAAAGTTAAACGTCATGCAAGGATTCTTTCGGAAACAAAATATAAAGCACATATCTCACCTTGTATTTCAAGCTTTCCTTTTTAAAGGAACAAATAAAAAACTCGTATAAAGTTTGCACCGTTATTTTACTCCGAAACGCAGCTCTCAACATACTAATAACAGAAATTCCCTAACGCAGCTGAACTGCGCGGCACCACTATCCGCAATCCCGTATTCGTTATTCCACAGTTTACTCCCACAGGACTTTATTCTAATTTGTAAAACGTCTTGCAGAGTGACTCCTGTGGGCACAATAACGATAGATATCCTCAATTCCCCGCAGTATACTTCATCATTCTTTACCTAACGGTGTACATGTGCTACCGGAACTGTTTCTACCGACCGCTTCAAATCAGCAGCAACGCAGATGCATTTCCTGGTTGCAATTTGTAAGCACCCCAGCACTTATATATTTTTAAGAATTGGCTCAAACTTTGTACAGTTGCCACGCTTTCTTCACTGAACTGAAATTAATGGAGTTTAGCCTTAACTGTTCATACGTATGCCGTATGGTTGTTCAGCACTCGTTCCAAAGTGAAATTCTTTACACCCTTCCTCGTTAACAATGCCAACTTCTGGCACGCGAACTTGTACTGACCGCACTGTAAATTAAGTGTAGTAGGAGGGTTTTCACAATTATTTATTGGTAACAATGAAAATATCATAATTTTAATAATTATAACAATTATTCTTCGTAAAGTTTTCGACAAATATATTATTGTTCTACGGGTAAAAATAATACTGTTAACCATCTGTAAAATTGAAAGAATTAGCTAAAACTGAGCAGTCTCCAAGCTTTTTCTCCAGGGCCTTTTCTTAAACTGTTATTTTTACCGAGATACTTCATCAAGCATTCAAAAGTGAAATTCCACACACCCTTTCTAATAAACAACGCTAACCACTGACACGGGGACGCGTGCCAACCACACATTACCTTTCCTGTAATGAGTAGCAGGATTGTTTTCACCATTATTTAGGAACAACAATGTACTAGATCACAACTTTAATAATTAGGACAGTTTTTCTCCGTAAAATTATCAGCAAATACATTTTGTTTGCTTCTTGTTGTATAACTATGTATACATTCTGAAGGATTTGCTAAAACTTTATACAGTCAATCACATTTCGCTTAAAATGTTTGTATGCATACGGAGATACTTCATCAAGCATTCAAAAGGATAAATTCCTTACACTTTTCCTCATTAGCAATGTATGTAGTAGATTCAAAACATTACAAACTTGAGCATTGAGTGTAAAACAACAAACAACGTTTTAAGGTTCAAACATGCATAGTATGGTAATAGAAACGTTCATGCAAACATTCGTTCTAAAGCCCAGCGGGAACGACTACGTAAAAAGGTCATCGCCATACGCCTTTACGCACTCTCTACCATACTTTATAGTCCAGCAGACAGAGCAAAAAAAAGTGGGGTCTGCTGGAAAAAATTCCGAAGTTAATGAAACTTTTATAGGTTGTTCGGGGGTGCTGTGGGATGACTCTGTCAAGTTTTCCAACTCGAGGACCCTGTGCTAATTTTGGGGGGGGGGGGGCGAAAAACTGCAAAATTTTCGGACTTTTGTCGGTTTTTCACTTATAACTTCTAAACTAAGCGGTTTTAGAACAAAATATGTATTTTTAAAGTTGTAGAGCAGTAAATTTGCTACAATTTGGCATCCTTAAACTTCTTCCTAAACCTAATATTAACCGAGATACTGCCGATCAAAGTTAGAGACATTTTCTCAAAATGGCAAAAATTGGCAAAAACCTTCGTTTTTGGCCCTCTAACTATCAATTACCATCGGTTCTACAGTAATTATGGTAATCACTCATCAATATCGACATGTTGGAACACGCGGGGTGAGGGGGGTCCTCTGAGTGGTGCAGACCTCTTTAACCCTACAAGCGGCAGACTTCACTATAGTGCAGTCACTCCATGCCGCGACAATACATTTGTAACGCGTGATTGTATGGAATATTTCAACCACTAAAAACCTTCCAATCTCAAAAAAACGAATACCATTGGAAATTTAATGTTTCAAAATTTATTTTTTGTATTTACAATTTCTTTCTAAAACGTATATTTACTTGTGTAATCATCGTTTAGAAATTTTACTTTTCTAAACCGCTGACGCGCGTGACAAAACTCGGTGAAACAAATCACTTTTTGTCACATTTCTAAATCGTATAATGGTTAGACAAACCTGTTTTGAACAGAATAACTTTATACCATTTACGTAAACATCTAGTCTTGAAGAATTTGCCTTCAAAATTTTCGTCTCTTATAATTTCAATGTTTTGGTATGCTTATGCCAGAGCAGTTCGCGGGCATAGCCTTGCATACGCAGCCTTAGGTGGACTCATCATTGATCTGTTGCGGGTTGGAAGAAGGAGACCTGTTTGCACTGGACATCGTTATTTATGCTTCTTACAATTCGAGAATTGATGCAGAGGACCCTTCACTAAAATGTGTGACGAAAAGCTGTCCAGTCTTCTGAAGACTGTTGAGTACCAACTGCAGCATTTTGGATTCAATATTTCCGTATGTGCACTCTTATAAAGAACTTCATCATAGCTGAAAGGACAGGTGACTGGAAACTACACCCACAGAAAATGCAATATCATTGATGGAGGGTTCCTGCTACATAGGGTGGTTTGGAAGATGTCAAGCGAAGCAGCATTCCAGGTAGTTGCCAAAACTACGTGGACTACATCAAAAGGCACTTTGGGAGCTATGCCATAGTGGTTCTTGATGGTTATCCTAGTGGGATAAGCTACCAAAGCAAAAAGGCAGTAGAACGTTATCGGCGTTCCTTGCTGAACCCCTCTACTAAGTTTGTGTTCTCCAAGACAACAGCAGTCAGCACCATCACGCAGGAAAACATTTCTCTCCAACGGCACAAACAAGATGAATTTCATAACGATGCTGAAGGGTGAACTGGACGCCAAGGGGATCCAAGTCAAGCAGGGAGTAGAAGACGCTGATGTGCTGATCGTACAGACTGGTGTCTCAGTTGCCGAGGATTACGACAGTATTGACATTACAGGGGAGGACATTGATCTTCTGGTGCTGCTGAATACTTTGGGGTTTTCAAAGAAAATCGGCTACTTCCAAAATAGTGGGAAGGGGCTAATTCCCCAACCGTCCTTTATTCTTCCCACTCTTTCAAACACGGGCCACAGGTGTTCTGCGACACCACCGATAGCTTCGACACCACGTGTCTTCAGCACCGTTTGGAATTTTGAAGAAGAATGTGATACAGACGTATCAGAAGAACCCCGGCCTCTCCGAGATGTTTGAGATTTTCAAGGACCCCGAGGCAACTCCAGCTCAAATTGCTGACGTTGGAGAGAAGTTCTTGGTGAAACTGTATGGCGGAAACATTGGACATGACAACATCGATGACCTGAGATACAGCATTTTCACCACTGTCGTGGCAAAGCCGAGCTGCCAACTTGCCAGACTGCCACCAACCAGAGATGCCGCTAAGTACCATTCATTCAGGACTTACCGCATTTTCACCACTGTCGTGGCAAAGCCGAGCTGCCAACTTGACAGACTGCCACCAACCAGAGATGCCGCTAAGTACCATTCATTCAGGACTTACCAACAAGTCCAGACGTGGATGGGAAGCCAAGGGGTCTACGAGAAGTTGCCATCTGCTTGGGGATGGTAAATTACCAAACAAGGAGGATATTATTATTCTCGTCATCCTGAAGAAGTATATTTTTTATTTTTAAAACCCCCTCATTATTATTCAATATTGTAACAAAGTCACCAGTGTTAATTGAGTGATTCATAGACCCCGACAACTTTCAAAACGACGACGACGATTACGAGGATGGTGCAGCAGAACCCAAGCGCTTCAAATTGTTGGTGGCCTAATGAAGTTTTTACACATAAATTGTATATACTTGCATTATTGGACATACTACCATTATTTTTATATCAATTATATTCTTCAATTAATTCTTTAATTAGTCATTGATTTCAACAACCTAATATATGTTTATTGAGGTTTAAGATTATGGGTTGGCAGTAATTACAGTAGTAGGGTAACACGATAACAATGAAATAACTACACTTCACAAAAAAAGGCACTTGGTCAGTGGACCCCCCTCGCGTGTTCCAACATGTCGATATTGATGAGTGATTACCATAATTACTGTAGAACTAATGGTAATTGATAGTTACCATTTTTGCCATTTTGAGAAAATGTCTCTAACTTTGATCGGCTGTATCTCGGTTAATATTAGGTTTAGGAAGAAGTTTAAGGATGCCAAATTGTAGCAAATTTACTGCTCTACAACTTTGAAAATAAATATTTTGTTCTAAAACCGCTTAGTTTAGAAGTTATAAGTGAAAAACCGACAAAAGTCCGAAAATTTTGCAGTTTTTCGGCCCCCCCCCAAAATTAGCACAGGGCCCTCGAGTTGGAAAAATTGACAGAGTCATCCCACAGCACCCCCGAACAATCTGTAAAAGTTTCATAAACTTCGGAATTTTTTCCAGGTACAATGTACATATCTACTGGACTATTAGTAACCATAAAAGTAACCAGTAGTATCACTAAATCTGTACTGTTACTACGGGTAAATACGATCAAAAATAATTCGATCACTGGCGTAATCGGAACGAATTTTCTAAATTAAGTTTATCTTAGGTTGAAAACCTTTTTACCAACTATTTGATAAATTAGTCTACCCACGAAAGCGCTGAATAGAAATATATTAGTAGAATTTGTTTGCACTAAGCCTCCAGCCGATATTGTTTCTCGACCTTGCGACCTCGGATAATGGGCTGCTTCGCTTTTCTCTCGACAGTTTGCATCCCGACCGTCGGCCTTGTCTGTCTGCCCTATAGTAGAACCTCGCTTATCCGGAATAAAGGGGGACGGCGGTGTTCCGGATAATCAATTTTTCCGGTCAACCAATGCTACCTTATATAATTTGGATTCCGAGTACAATTAAACTACAGTAGAAAGAAATAAATGTTCTTAACAATCAAACTACTGTATAATAATCAGATATTGCAAACTATTTATTTTTATTTATTTATTTATTTCCATATAACAAATTTCACAAATACAAAGTTACAACAAATATAATACTATGGAATAGTGCCCACATAGGCACGAGGCCTGTGCGTGGACACGAGTCGTGCACAACATAAAATGTAATTTATGATAATAAAAGAGAGAAAAAAAAGAAAAAACAAAATTTGTTTAGTGTAAAAAATAATAAATAAGATCAGCATCAGAACAACAACGTCACTTCAGTGACACCACAAAATATCCATGTAAACAAAACACTATGCGTACTCCGATGAAATTGCGGACTCACAATAGTCTCTTCCTACTTCCCGCAACCATAAAGTAATTTGCCTTTTATAAACCTTAATTTCATAATTACTAAATAATCTCAAGTTTCTTGGAATGTTACGAAAAAGGATCTGTGATACATAGTACGAATTTGTGGTGGATACAGATTTATAAAGCCTATCTGTCCTTATACCCACTGTTTGAGAATGCCGTGTAAAATGTGAATGGTTCAAAATGGACAAAATTTAATTTGAATTCTTATGCAAAAAAGTTAAGAGAGTTTTTATAAAAAGTTGTCTGATATTAAATACGTTAAAAAGGTTAAACAGCTCTTCAGATGGGTGTCGTTTTGGTTTACGCAGCGCCATTTTCATAACTGATCTCTGAACAACATCTAAAGGGGCCAGAATGGATTTACAGGCACATCCCCAAACTATTATCCCCCAAAAAGCAAAGATTGACAATATGCAAAGTACAACAAAAACTAAAAACAAACTAAAAATGCCAGTACTGTACATACGACAGCTTATACGCTTTTGAAATTGTCAAAGACACTAAACATTTTTAATTTACGCATAATTTACACTTTCAAACATTCTGTCTACAGTAGGCCTAACATGGAAACACTAACAATAAATGGCTAATAAGACACTAAATAAAAATTAATTTGCAAAACTCAAAACAACACTGTCGCGAAACGCATCAAACTAAACCTGTAAAGAGCGGAAATGTAGAATATTAAGGGGTTTGGCTTTGGGCGGGAGGGGGAGGGTAGACAGTGAATAGTGAAAGTGGCCCGACGTGTGACTCACCCTAGTAGCAGTGCCTAAATCCCGTACCATGCGACATTTCTCATGCTAGTGTTAATTGATTTAGAGATGTTTTTTTATTTTTTTTAACACGAAAATCGTTGCGGTTAACCTGGGTTCCGGTTAAGTAAACCCCGGATAATCGGGGTCCTACTGTAAATAATGAATAATGACACGCCTAAAACGAGTTCTGAGGACCATGATCGGTGCTCATCAACCACTACCAACCTTAGGTCTCACTCTAAGAGTCACTGCATAGCTGATCTTTCCCATAGAAATTCACGAATAAAGCGTTTGTTAGAATTAATACACCCAGCTGAAAGTTTTTGCTCAGAGTTTGGTTCTTTTAATCATACGCATTCTATAAACACGTCCACCATATCCACCCTCTGGAACGTCGTATGGAGGGGTTGAAAGGCTAAAAAAAAAAAACTAATTTTTTTCTATAGCGGAAAATGGTGGGACCTTTATACACAGTAATTAAATGGGAAAATATCTGTCTTTTAAGACCCCATATGACCTTGTAAGTGTTTTAAATTCGGTGTTTACGGAAAATAAGGAAAACAACGTCGGAAATTTAAAAGCCATGCTAGAAACTTGAAATTCGCACATATGTTTTTTTGCGTAAGAATGGAGACAACCGCCAGACTTTAACTTCATGGTTAAAATGCCCAGAACGTGTTACCCTCTGTAGAATATGCTAAAAACTATCGAATAACAAGCAAATCCTCAAATTCACTAGAATAAACATACAATTCGGTTACATTCATTAGCACCATTGTATAGTTTATTCGGGAAAACCAATCAGAGTTAAATGTTGTTGATATCGATCGTGCGGTTGCACAATGTTGTAATTCATAGAACTGTTCCACTGCATTGTATCAAGCGACAGTTGTATGATTTGCAGTGACTATCAGTAATAAATGGAGTTCTATTGTCGCCGGTGTTCATGTTATTTTAATACTAAGGTGCATCGCTCCTATACCACATTCATTTGGAAAATTCTGGCTTCGCACCTTCAATCTTTCACCATAATTTCACATCTGGAAGAACCAGAACATTTTAAAGATTCACTTCGTCTGTACAAACTGTAGCTTTTAATTTAATTGACGTAATAAAATAAATGTTAATATTTAATTTCATTGAAATCATTAGTTTAGTAAAAAAATTAATGTAGTATTTAAGTTGTTAGTAAAAGAGTAATTATGTGAAACGTCTTAGGTAGGGAATCTAATCCCGGACGATATTTTCGATCCCGGGATTTCGGGACCGTCAAATTCCAACTAGCTTGATAAAAGGCCTAAAAGCAATAGTATTATTTATTTAGCATTTCTTTTGTTAAAAAATATTGATAAACATTAATCACACTAAAAATAGCAAAAACATTTTACTCAATGAGGTCGGGTCGGTAGGTAGGTAGTTGCACCGCAAGTGCAACGATAAAAAGTCAAAAACAGAACGAGGATCGTACAAAGCCAAAACTAAACAAACGATATGGAGTATGTATGACACACGCGAGGATTTACTTGATACTGAATCAAACTATTTACAAAAAATAAAGGAGGCAGTGAGAGGGGGATAAGGGGGATAGGGTAGAAGTTAGACATAATCACAACGAAGGTCGAATAGAAACAGGAAGCAGGTGCAAGTAAAGATAAGGACTGATGTCATCACCATCGCGTAAACAATAATCACAGACGTCTGTCTATCTTACTCTTACTACGCTACTACAATGACATATCGTTGTGTGGCATGTCTGTCTATCTTACTCTTACTACGCTACTACAATGACATATCGTTGTGTGGCATATCATTTGAAAGCTTATTTCATTCTCAATCCAAAAAGAATAATAATCTATATATTTAAAGCCGTAAGGAAAAAAACATTTGGACAGTTCGTCTGAGACTTCTACTGGGCCGATTTACATGCGGGTTTTACCAAAACAAAGGTTTTCGGTCCTATATTAGCAGATTTTATTTGTATTTTGAAAATATTTACGTTAAGTGGGTCAAAAATGAAAAATAAACTTTTCTTATGGAGATTTAACATGGGAGAAAAAGTAAACTTTTTCAATCGTTTGGACAGTTCGTCTGATACTTTCACTGGACCGATTTACATTCAGTTTA
This sequence comes from Philaenus spumarius, assembly GCA_018207615.1. NCBI lineage: Eukaryota > Metazoa > Arthropoda > Insecta > Hemiptera > Aphrophoridae > Philaenus > Philaenus spumarius. Next base: position 117,365 of record JAGFPH010003127.1, on the reverse strand, counting down.
TACCAAATAAAAGCAAAACTTTTCTATATTAACAGGTTTTATTTACTTTTACGTCATCTTAATTTCTTAAATTAAAAAAATCAACATTTTCAAACCTTTGCAATGATTTTATTTTACTGTTCTTCAATCAGCTGATTGTTAAGAAACAAGGGTTTTTGCCTAACAACAGAAGAAGAGCAAACGCTCATATATTATAACAGCTGATTTCACTCATCATCTGTATAAAACCTAGCATAGATTGTATTTTGGGGTTATTTTAACAATTAAAATTCATCAATAATGTAATTCTTCTAATCAGTTCTAAAATTAAGGTAGGCTATAATACGTTATAAGATTTGCTTTGAGGTTATAAAGTGAATATAAATACAACCTTTTATCAACAATGAATTTATTAATTTATACAAATTTATGGAAGATACGCATTCGTTTAACTTCGGTAATCAATATGAAATAAAAACCAATTAAAAGATAACATTTGTATCTTTATCTTGATATATAATTAAGGCCTACATAAATACAACATTTTACAAATAGGCCTACAGTTTTAAATTGCAGTATTTTTCATGGTAGTCGTCAACTGTACTATTTATGCAAGGTAATGGTTATTTCTCCTTTCTTTAATATCTGCATTGACATCCCAAAAAATTAGATTATGTGTATAAAATATTAGTTAAATTCACTGATTGTCGAAACCATTTTTTTCTTCTTTAACTTTGCTGCAAGAAAAATAATTGGAAGGAAATAGCATTTAAAAAATTACATTTTATACATGTTTCGCACCATCATTCTGCCTACCTCTCCACTCACCATAAATGGAGCTGTATCCGCCGAATATCGACGGACAACAACTATCTATATATTTTAAGTTAGGCCTAGACTGAAGCAAAATAAATAAATAATGTTTATTGTTGATTGAGTAATCAGCTGTAGTCTCTAATATTTTCATTAACAGTTTATTTCAAATTTTAAATCAATTATTAGTATTTCTAATTTTTAGGTTAGGTTTTTATTAAAGTGTAGACCTGAGCCTTGCTGACTACACAGGGAGGGGGGGGGGGTTGGCGTGCGGAGCACGCAGGGGTCTCCCCTAGTTAATATTAAAACAAAAATAGTACAGCAAAATGGGACAAAATCGGAAAACACGATTTCGTTGTTTTTTGCCGCCATTTTGAAACGGTTAAGATATGGATGAGCAAATTTCACCGTTGGTTTATTCTTGAATTTCTACATCGAAACGATGTATCACATGACCTCCTTCCTATTTAAAAAAACAAAGTTACATTCAAAATGGCGGATACATTTTTTGAAATCTTAATGAAATAGTATTTTTACATAGAGTAAGTACCTCAATCACATCTACCTTAAAATTTTCCTTATACACGAAATATTAAACCGTCTCAAGACTTAATTGTCACCCTGTATATTTGAGTTGGGTATGTAAGTGTAACAGATTGTCCTACGTCATACGCTTATTCTATAGTCGCAACTCGGCGCTATGTTTACTTTCGGTTGAATCGGATTTTACCGTCACGATTTTCTGAAACGCTCTATTATATATGGTACACATGTATATCATTGTGTTTAAAAAAAGTATTGGTCTTGTCGAGATTCGAACCAGCAGAGTCAATCACAAGACTAGCGCCCTAGCCGATTAGGGCCACGAACGCATTGCCAGTTCAGTATACTTGAGTTGGGTATATAATTGTAACAGATTGTCCTACGTCATAGGTTAAACCCGTTAATGTTAACACAACGTATAGTTTAATTGGTAATACCTTTGAAATTGACATGGGGCTTCCTCATTTCGTAAGTTGTGTTAACCCTTTGAGGACTGACGGTACTTTTAAGTACCACAAAATTCAACTGCCTTTATATAAGGTAACAGTGGCTTTATCTACAAGTTGAGGCTTGGAAGTACTTTAGAGTACCATTGCAGTTCTGCAAAACATCAGGTCTACACCTAGTTTCAACAAATGCCACCAGAAAGCAGGACTTGCTTGGCTAAGTGCTTGCTTAAAATTGGAAATTTATATAGTGTGATTTCCACAATTTTTTAAAACATGTTCTAGTCTTTCATTTGACAGTATTTTTTATTAAAAGGTTAGCATATTGTTTTAAATTAATTACTTAACTTAATAAGAACTGATCTAAGTTATTATTATAAACCTCTCGCGTATACATATTATACAGGTTCTAACTTAAGAGCAATGAAACAAACTTCCTATAACCACTCCTAGATGGTGCTGATAAACTATATTTTACTTTACTTTACACGTAATATTTATACCGATAGTAAAGTAACTGAAGTTTTGTTAATTTGTCAGTTTTCTTTAATCAAGCCGTAGCCTAGTGGATAACGTTGCGTCTTCCTGATCAGAAGATGCTGGGTTCGAATCTAGGTTAGAAAGCTAATCATATCTGTGGTTTGAGGGTAGAGGGCGAAGTAAAGCAAACGGTGGTTGGTTCGCTTCCAAGCTGACGGGATATGACTAGATATCTGGTCTCCGGCTGGGGCTGTTTTGCATAATTTTACTAAGGTATTTATACATGTATATATATATATATTTACTAAAAAATGTTTTTTACTAACCAACCTTAGTTAATTACAAAAATAAAGAAATATATATTTTTTTCAAATTGCATCACTTCTTAGTCCTTAAAGGGTTAAAAATGAGCATTGTGCTTCCTTATTTCGTAAGTTGTGTTAAAAAGCTTACACTTGTCTCGTGTGGTCTTAAGCACACAATTAACATTTTTTTTTAGTAGAGAGTTTAATTTTTAGTACCAGCATGCAATTGTATGTTGTAATAAAATATCTATTCTATTAAATCCATAAAACTTTTACATTTTTACATTATTTGAGTGCTGATCGGTCAGCTGTTTGCAGGATCACTTTTAACAAGGATTGGGTCCCCTGAGGGTACGAAAAACCAAAGAACCTACTAGCATTCCAAGCCAACCAGTAAAGTTTCCAAATCATGTAAAATGTATAAACACAAATCTCGAGTAGTTACAGTGTACATTAATTATTAACAATAAAAATAGGTTACATACCTTATATGTCCGTCTACAGTCCTAAATTTAGTCCTTTTGTAAAGGTCAGTTGAGTCGCGTCCGTTGGCCAACGATGTACATATTATGTTTTTATCGCGTGTTTATTTGTTTGAGTGTTTTGTGTTGTGTAGTGTTATGTTAAGTGTGACCATGACAATTTCTGTGTAATATGTGTTTTACTTGACTTGATAATGGAGACATGAACTCCGAAATCGATAGTCCCTTTAGGGACTGTAGACGGACATATAAGGTATGTAACCTATTTTTATTATTCAATAACAGTTCCTGGAGGCAATACGCTATGATGTATACATTAATCATTATAAATCTATTAAAATTGTGTTTCTGAAGATCGGAAGGGAACTAAAAAGTAATATTTTGCCAGTGGATGGAAAAATTGTGAAGTATAAAAGTGTACAATTTAAGAAATATCATAGTGTTATTAAAAACGGACAATTTGTTATGCTTGTACTGTCTTAATATAAAAGTTATAGTGTTGTTTTCAATAACGTCTCCACCAATTTCAATGAAATGTAAACGACAGCCAAACGCAACAATATGATGAATCGCATACACCAGCAAAATGTATGATTGATTAGCGGAAAACCAAAACGACCACTGGCACTAAATCGTGATTAATCCATCAGACGGTGACAAATTCCTACTGTAAAGTTTTGGTTTTGCTGCGACGGTAGTTTGCACCGACTGAAATCAATCTCTGCCAATTAGGTGCGCTGGTGTTGGTACGGAGCCAGCGCTATCTGGGAAACGGCTAACTAATTGAATGAAACATTAACGAGTTTCCAACTTTGAAGCCAAATATTAGTCGCCAGTCTGTGATTGTAGTGTCTATTACGTAATTACACTGAAGGAACTGGGTTATGTGTTCGGGTTTGGTTTTGCGCTGCGATGACACGAATTAATTTGGTAACCGTGGTAGAGCGCAGCTGGGGTGAGGTTTAATGCTTAGCCTTTGCTTTAAAATTATGGAAAACGTAAAAAAACATGTATGGAAATAAAATGTACTCGGATCTATATATTTAAAGCCGTAAGGAAAATCTATATATATTAAAAGAATTTGGTCAAAACCTATTTCCAATCG
>JAGFPH010003127.1:92803-113109 GCA_018207615.1 Philaenus spumarius | reverse complement strand
AGTCTTATTAATTTAATTCTAGGTTTGGTTTTAAATACTTTTGTTACTTGTTTCAGGTAAGTTGGAGACATTTGAAGACATAATCTGAAATTTTGTAAGTTCTATACGTACTTTTGTGTGTGTGTGTGTGTGTGTGTGTGTGTGTGTACATGTATGTACTATAATCTATAAGATAAAGTCTTAATGTATGACAAGTATGATCGCTCATAACTCGAGAACAACTGATTCGATTTTCATGCATTATTTCCTAAATATAGGTCAACGTCTGGGAATGTTTTAAGTTAAGTTTAATCAAGAGAAATTCCCTCAATACTTTCTAAGGTTAAACATGATGTCTCAGAAAAATGGAAAACTACAAATACAGGGTGTCAAGTAATTACGGGATCAAACTTCGGGAAATGGTTCTATGGGTCAAAATAAGAAAAAAAGTTAATATAAACATAGGCCCGAAAACTGTTCGTTTTCCAGATATCCACCATTTTGTTTTTTGTACAAAATAAATCATATCTATAGAACGGTTTGATTGATTGAGTTCAAACTTGGTATGAAGTTTAACCTAACAGTGATATATCTCAAGAAAAATAAGCGATTAAATCCAATGATGCACTTCAAAATGGCGGCTGTTTGAATTTTTATTCCCTATCGGATAGTGTAACTGACAAAAACAATCAGATAAAGGATAATAGCTAAGTTAAAGATAATGACAACAAATGTACATACAATATTTTAGTATTTACTGTGTTGGTATAGGATGCCGAGTTGAACAAACCAATTATTACACATAACTTCAGGAGGGGGGGGGGGTTATATTGATCAAAATACAAAAATACCTTCCTATAAACATATGTCCGGAAACACTTCTTTTTCCACCTATGCGCCATTTTGTTTGTTTTACTAAAAAATTTATATCACTAGAAATGCTTAACCAATTAAATTGAAATGTTACATGATACTAGTTAATGTAAAGATCTAGTTGAAAAAATAATCAACTTGATCCTGTTATCCGTTTCAAAATGGCGGCCATTAAAAGGTTTTAGTGAAAATATCTCAATATAGTTATTTTTACTAACGCCAAGGAGTACATTTTGTTGTTCTATCAAATGGTATGGTCAAAACTATCTAACAAAGGGTAACAGTAATACAGCGTCCGTTAGAAGACAAAACGTATGCGATAATTAATTTGCAAGTTGGACGCCGTTAGATTAATGAAGTCGGGGGAGCAGCGTATAGCACAGGTCCCTACTGTAGCTGACTGAGCTAACGGCTCAAGCCTCCTGGCCATCCCGCTTTCCATGGATGTGGAAATAGTAACCTCTATTAATCAAGGTTTTATTCAGACCAACCAAGTTTCTTTTAATTTTGTTAAGGGAAAATTACAAAAACGACTGTCTCAGTTAAGTGATTAATAGCGTAATAATCCCGGCTAGCAGGCGCTAAAACATGCAGCAATGCGAGAAAAAGGACTTCCACCGTAATACTATGTACTACATACTGTTGTAAGCTTGATTTATGTAGTCGGGAGCATGTGCGGACTTAGGTAAATACAGTTGTTATTTATTGCAATTATGTACAAAGTAGCTGCTTTTAACTTAGCTCGTAGGTAGCGTTTACATAAATAAGGTACATATTAGTGATGAGAGAAACGATTCCTTTAGGTGAATTGAATCTTTCGAATTAATTCGTTCAAAAGAATCGGTTCGCGAGTCGATTCATTTAGAGTGAATCACGTCAGGATTTGCGAACGAGACAGGAACTTACCACTGAAACGTGAGCAGGGGTGGTTATTAAAATTAGAGGTATAAAATTAGTCTACCGGCTATAAACCGCCAATAACGAGGTTTGCCAAATAGCTTGGTTGGATCACTGACAACACATGCCATTAAGGTAACAACCAGCTCTATCTCAGATCAACCACACACGGGTAACCAGCTTTGACGAAACCTATTTCTAAATATACTGGATACTAATTGGGTTACAAGACCATCTAAACCCACCGCGCCCATAACCCTATTTTGATTTCGATACGGGGCTACTTACTGTCATAATGGTCCCCGCGAACTCGGTAGCCAGCAATGATTATATTTCAAATCACTTGCCAAAAGAACTAGGACATAAGTCTGCGTGAGCTTCTTCGAAGTATTAGTGATCGCCAATCGTGCCCAAAGTTCAGCCCGAATCTCGCGTTGCATTCTAGATCGTCGTCGGACTACCCACAGATTCAGTAACACTCTCAGAGATTAACACCCAATCCTAACCCTGATCCTGAGCGCGTCACAATCACCCACACTAACGACCAAAAATAATGTCACCACAAAACTACGCAGGAGCTGACGTGGGAGGAATGGCTAGGATATCGGGCTTTCCAAGGCTTAAGCAGTCGTCATACCAGGTCGGAAAACGAATACCACAACCAAACCAGAACGTAATCATGGCCAGTACTCTAGGAGGATTGATGACTATTGCATTTTGCAGGTGTCGGTTCGTTCGGCATCACCGTCTTCCACTTCCACACCGTGCATTAGTGCTTCCTTTTGGGTTAGAATCATGTTTTCTTGAATCATAGCTAAGAACACTCTCAATCAAGTCACCTGTCACCATTGTATTTGGATAACCTCATAGAACTCCGATCCAATGCAATATTTTGTTCCACTGGAAATTCGACGATAGTGGCGTTTTCTATTGGGGAAACGATGGAAGCTGTGTGAAACACCAATGCTACCAATGATTTCTCCCTAGCGCTACCTCGCGGCGCGATCATGCACTATTTTCGCGACAACCTTTTTCTCGGCACACAGCCCCCGTATGCATGCATGATCTATTTTTTATTCATGATCTATGCTATCACACAAAAAAAACAATCAAAATCGGTTCTTCCGTTTGTAAGCTACGATGACACAGACAGGTACACATACACACAGATACACAGACACACAGATAAACACATTAAACTTATAACAGCCCTCTGTTTGTGTCGGGGGTTAAAAACATTGAAAGAAAATACAAAGTCCACGTAATTAGTCACATATTTCACCAGCTTGGAAGTGAGCCAACCACCGTTTGATTTACTTCTTTCGTGTCTTACCGCCGATATGAAGAGCAACCTGTGTTTAACCGAGATTCGATCGTTGAATTCTCTAATAAAAAATATACTGTTATTTTAATGAGCAAGAAAATCGCGCTAGCAGTATCCACATACATTATTTGTAATTTATATTTCTTACGGTTGTAGGAAACTGCTACATTAATATCAATCAACCCACGTTTCTACTCTTGGAAATCTAACTTGAACTTCTCTACACCATTATCCAGGTCACACTGAGTGATATATCTTGCGCCATTATTATCAACTATCTATCGTGTGGGGGGGGGGGAGACTTTGTAACCGATAGCGCTCGACTGTCACCACCAAGTTCAGATTGATTGAGGCAGTGTCAAAGTGCAACTCTTGTCGGACTTTTCATCCATCAAAGAGTTAGGACGTCCGAAATGGAGGTGGTAGGACGTGCTAAGGTTATTCAAGTCACATCCCTTGCAGTATTCCTCCCCCTAGAGGGCTTAGTGTTTTTTTAGTATTGAGTGGTACAAATTTAGAATGTGGGCATGGTTTTAAACATTATCCACGTTTTGGTATTTATTTGTATTTAATTTTTAGTAACGTAAGATGTAGTACTGTAATATGTCTAAGCAATATAATATGTAATAAAGACTCGGTTAATACCTTTAATGTATCCCTCAGTGATTTATTTTTTTATTTTGACGCGTTTTGAAATTTCTACCCCATCATCATAAAATCTCTCGTTAAGTAGAAATTGATGAAACATCTGACAAAAAACACTACATATTTTTAAACACACAGTTATTAGGGCGCAGATTGTGGCAATCGAACTGTCGGTCTGTTATCTACTCGAAAGGGCTTTTTGCTGCGGGATTCCGGAATTCGTATCGCTGGTGTCGTATAGGGCATTTGAGTCGAAATTCAGTTGGTCATTCAATAATTGGTATTCATTGAGAAATTTTAAATAAATAACTTTCTACCTATGTTTGCATTTAAACATTCTTAAAACACTTCGCAAGTATGATCTATTACACCATATACAAGAAGATCTTTTTAAGTGAACCATCATTGAAGCGATCTTAGAAACTAATTGGTTTTACAGCAACATTTAAAACAGTGGGGAATCAAACTTAACTGATGTGAACGATGAAAACCAATTTTAGAAATTTTGAACAATTATGGCCATTTTCCAATATTTAGGATTACTTTTTAATTACTTACAGAAACCCATATTTTTATTCGGTTTATAGACTTTACACTTAATTTTTATTACGTTTTTATATTTTGCATTTTTTACTAACCCAACCTTTCAGGTACGGTAGCCTATATTGGACTCCAATTTTCGATTTTCGATAGTCTCTAGCAACTAACTATAGGAGCTAAATAAATAAGTCCCGTTTAACCCTTTAAGGACTAAGAAGTGATACAATTTGAAAAAACTATATATTTCTTTATTTTTGTAATTAACTAAGGTTAGTTAGTAAAAACATTTTTTAGTAAATATATATATACATGTATATAGTAAAATTATGCAAAACAGCCCCAGCCGGAGTCCAGATATCTAGTCATATCCCGTCAGCTTGGAAGCGAGCCAACCACCGTTTGCTTTACTTCGCCCTCCTACCCTCAAACCACAGATATGATTAGATTTCTAGCCTAGATTCGAACCCAGCATCTTCTGATCAGGAGGACGCAACGTTATCCACTAGGCTACGGCTTGATTAAAGAAAACTGACAAATTAACAAAACTTCAGTTACTTTACTATCGGTATAAATATTACGTGTAAAGTAAAGTAAAATATAGTTTATCAGCACCATCTAGGAATGGTTATAGGAAGTTTGTTTCATTGCTCTTAAGTTAGAATCTGTATAATTTGTATGTGTGAGAGGTTTATAATAATAACTTAGATCAGTTCTTATTAAGTTAAGTAATTAATTTAAAACAATCTGCTAACCTTTTAATAAAAAATACTGTCAAATGAAAGACTAGAACATGTTTTAAATAAACGGTATCAGTTAACTGACACAAACTTTCTCCCAACTTACTGTAGTCAAAATAATATTGTTTTTAATCATTTTATTTACTACTTTTTAGAACAAAACAAAAAAATAATATTCTACCTACGTCAATCGTATAAAAAAATTATTGTCCCAGGCGGGATTCGATCGCGCGACCTTTGAATTACTGGCCGTGCTCGCTACCGTGGTGCTACCCCGTGCGGCCGCAGCCGCGATGCTAGATTGAAAACACAAACTTGTTTATTTTTAAACATTTCCCCATAATTATAAAACACCGAAGTTTTGATAAAAGCGGGTGGTGTCATTTTGTTTGGCATCTTAAGCACTATAAGTATTGAAAATTTGATCAAAATCGTTAGAGCCGTTTTTGAGAAATTTGCATTTTTGTCGTTTTTTATGGGTTTTTAGGGGTAAATTACCCTTAAAAATTAAAATATCCAAAAAATGAAAAAATGCCTGGAGATATTAGGGTTTAGTATCTACATACCAAATTTCATGAAAATCGGACCAATAGTGTCCTCTCTGGTCGTGTATACATACAGACAGACTGACAGACAGACACCACTCTAAAAACACTTTTTTGGGTTCAGGGAGCACCAAAACAAAAAATTCCACTAAAAATATTTTTGGGTTCAGGGAGCACCAACACAGATAATTGCACTAAACAATTTTTTGGAGTTCTGGGAGCACCAAAACAGATAATTCAACTGAAAATTCAAATTTGAACATTTTTACGAAAAACAATACTTTCTCCATATACTACGTATAGGGTGGAGAAAGTAAAAATTGGGGAAATCACACCATATAAATTGCCAATTTTAAGCAAGCACTTAGCCAAGCAAGTCCTGCTTTCTGGTGGCATTTGTTGAAACTAGGTGTAGACCTGATGTTTTACAGAACTGCAATGGTACTCTAAAGTACTTCCAAGCCTCAACTTGTAGATAAAGCCACTGTTACCTTATATAAAGGCAGTTGAATTTTGTGGTACTTAAAAGTACCGTCAGTCCTCAAAGGGTTAAAACATACTTCAAATTACATGTTTTATCAAGTCACACTATAAAAAAACGTATTTTTTATAAAAGAAATTTATTTTAATGACTGCAGTCGGGTTTTAAATTCACTCTCGACCTGTCGTTAAAATAGTATTATTATGTTTTTAATTTAATTTTAATCTAAACAGATTACTAGCGAAAATTATAAGGATCACGAGCTATTGCCAATGAATACTTAAACATTTATGTATTCATTGCTATTGCAGTGACTCTTATGGTGAGACTTAAGGTCGGGCGTGGTCAATGATCACTGATCATGGTCCCCAGAAAACGTTTTGGGGTGTCATGAAAACTTTATTTTTTATTTTACGATCCGATTTGCTTATACATTTTGTACACGCGTAGGTCTTCTAAGTCGCTCGGACGAGTTTGTTAGCCAAAAATGTCCAACAACCGGAAGCACGTTTTTTGCCCAGAAGTAATGTTGTTAGATTTTCGTACTAGAAACTTTTTGGGGTTTTTATTTAAAAAAATATAGAAATTTTGGAAATTCGTTCAGCTCAAGTCAGAGGTTAAGCTGTGTGATCAAATATTCTATACTCTATTCTATACTATATTCTATACGATTGACACTAATATTTTTACACCACAGACAAGACTGATTCATTAGTATATACATGAGTATTCTGAACAAATTACCATAAATATAAAACAATAAAGCAAGGCCGTAGCCAGGGGGTGTTACGGGGTCAACCCCCCCCCCCCTAAATACCGAAATTTAGTGGTAAAAAATAATATTAGGTTTAAAAAGTGCAAATTAAATTATAAACACAACAGAGGATCCAGCAACATATTTTACATCATTGTGCATTGCATGCATACTGATATTTAGATTTACTTGATTAAACTACAACGTGCAATACACATGGAAGCAGTAGGTTACAGCCTTACTCTCTTGTGAGCTTGATCTGATCTATTAAATAAGCAAACTACGAAGGTTCAACAAAAATACTTTACTCTAACAAAACATGCAATGCTCTGTCCGTTGAAAATATTCCCAATACGGGGGTTGGCGTGCGAAGTACGCAATGCATTATATTAAAAATTCTCCCAATACGGGGTCTTGCGTTGGCCGCTTCTCATAGTGTTCAGTGTCTAGCTCACATGTGCGTCCTTAGCAGTGAAGGGTTTAAATTCAAATCCCGTTCCTGACCTGACACCTCCCCCCCCCCCCCCCAAGTCTTCCTGGCTACGGCCTTGGTTGTTTGGGCATCGCTGACCTAGATTTTGAAGCATGCACAGTAGTGCCAGTGTTTTGCGTGAATATCAGGAATTTTTTACACAACAGAGAGAAAATTAAGTAGTCTTTTGGTAATACAATTTTGAGGACGAAAGGGAGTTGGCGCGCGATGCACGCTGGAGTTTAACACCGGAATAAAATTAACAGTTCGAGAGAAGCAAAAGACGTGACAATATTAAGTTATTTGTAGTTGGAGAACTGCAGGTAATATTTTGTAAAGCACAAACTGTAGCCAGGAGATGTTTAATCGTTGAGAATGTATCGTTAAAGTGCTCTAAAGGATATTTCCCTTGGGCACGGTAAAGGACGGTTACAACTGAGCCGTCTTACCAACTTGACAAAACAAAAAAACCCTCCCAGAAGAGCTTGACTCGAGTAATTAGAAATGTCATCTTGTGCGAAGGGTAAATATTTTTCTGTACGTATTAAGGAAAATAGTACGTTTACAGTACGACAGCTGAGTAATCTTATAGTGTTTCTTTGGCAGGACTATTTGTTTTAAATTTATACATATTCAGAGAGAATGAATCATGAATATACATATAAAAAGTCTGGACACAAATTTATTAATCGGTTTCTAACAAAGGTAGAAAACTGTTTCATTACTCATTTGAAAGGAGTTTCTATTTTTTAAACAGTGGGTTTAACAAAAAAAGGCAAAGATTAAAAAAGTCTAAGGATTAATTATAAAATCAGAAAATAATACAACATAAGGGTTTCAATTGGAATTTTAAAGTTGGTCGCCACATTGTAAAAATTTCTGACGTTATCACAAATTAAAAACCCCCAAGTTATACAAAATAGACGATCTTTTTAAACTAAAGATCAAACATTTTCCCATTTTTGTCAGAAACCGAAAATTCCCGCCTTGTCCAGACTTTTAATCCAACCTGTAAAATGTAATTCGTAGATTTTTTTAAATACATGGTAATGTAATCGTACTGTCTCATTTTGTTCGTTTAATAAACTTGTACAATCTATATCTATATATTACTAGCTGGCCCGACCCGGCTTTGCACGGATAGACAAATTAACCTGATACTAATAATTAGCCCAAGTGTTATAGTTCATTGTAAAAAAAAAAAAAAAATGATCATTGTAGGCCTAACCTAAAATTATATTCAGTTTTTGATCCAAATCAGTTGTTGATCAAAATCAGCTGTTTTAAGCTTTTCATACGAACAGCTGTTTTTTGTGCCCATGATAAAATCAAAAGAAATATTTCTTCTTCTTCCTTAAGATTGACCTTCCATAAGATTAACATTGAAATTTTGAGAGCCACTGGGGCTTAGCCCTTATCACTAAGGGGTATGAAAAATAGATGTTAGCCGATTCTCAGACCTACTCAATATACTCACAAAATTTCATGAGAATCGGTCAAGCCGTTTCGGAGGAGTACGGGAACGAACATTGTGACACGAGAATTTTATATATAAGATAAAGAGGTAAAATTTATTTCTTTGTTTGTTTGTATGTAGGGGGGGTAATCTCTGGAACTACTGAACCGATTGAAAAAATAGTTTTACTAATAAAAAGCTATCCCTATCCCTGCGTAACATAGGCTCATTTAATTCATTTTGATAAAAACGTTTTTATTTCAATACTAGCTGACCCGGCAATGCTTTGCTATTGCTTAATTTGAAACTTTGAAAGCCTGTAATTCGTATCCCTGAGGGCCGATGTAAATTATAATGGGATTCTGCTCATTGCTTGATTTACCTAACCTAAAATTATATTCAGTTTTTGATCCAAATCAGTTGTTGATCAAAATCAGCTGTTGATCAAAATCAGCTGTTGATCAAAATCAGCTGTTTTAAGCTTTTCATACGAACAGCTGTTTCTGATAAAATCAAAAGAAATATTTCTTCTTCTTCCTTAAGATTGACCTTCCATAAGATTAACATTGAAACTTTGAGGGCCACTGGGGCGTAGCCCTAGTGTCCTAGGACTTTGGTAAATGGCCTAAAACCTTCCCAGGGTTAACCTGTGTTACTATGCAAAATTTCAAAGCAATCGGATGGACGGTTTGGTAACGCATAAAGGACAAACATACAGACAAACGTACAAACATACATTGAATTTTATATATATAGATTTGTAAATTTATTCGGAAAAATATCTTAGGTTAGGCCTAGACAGATGAATCAACACATGCATTTACATTTATTACTATATCAAACAATTGAATAAAATAACAGATAAAAAAGCTATTTGCTCTAATATTTCCATTAACTGCTATTATTCAAAGCAATTATTTGTATTTCCAACTTTTAGGTTATATTTTTTTATTAAAGACCTGAGCTTTGCTGGTTCTTTTAACCTTTATTATAAATGCTGCTATAAAAAGTTCGAAATAATTTGATTTGAACATTATTTACCATCTTAGCTTTGGTGTTTTTATCAAGCCTACACCTTTATTATAAAGAAAACATAACATGATTATGTGTATATAGAAGGTTCCAACGGAGTTGGCGTGCGGATGATGCAGGGGTTTCTCCTAGTATTTAGTAATACAATAAGTTAGATAAGGTAGGCCTAGTTAAAAGAATTGTCAAACCAGCAGAAGCATACTTGTGTCTTGTTTATATTGCTGGGTAGGCTAATCTATATATATATAAAATTCAATGTATGTGCGTTTGTCTGTTTGTACGTTTGTATGTTTGTCCTTTATGCGTTACCCAACCGTCCATCCGATTGCTTTGAAATTTTGCATAGTAACACAGGTTAACCCTGGGAAGGTTTTAGGCCACTTACCGAAGTCCTAGGACATTAGGGCTACGCCCCAGTGGCCCTCAAAGTTTCAATGTTAATCTTATGGAAGGTCAATATTAAGGAAGAAGAAGAAATATTTCTTTTGATTTTATCAGGGGCACAAAAACAGCTGTTCGTATGAAAAACTTAAAACAGCTGATTTTGATCAACAGCTGATTTTGATCAACAACTGATTTGGATCAAAAAATGAATATAATTTTAGGTTAGGTAAATCAAGCAATGAGCAGAATCCCATTATAATTTACATCGGCCTTCAGGGATACGAATTACAGGCTTTCAAAGTTTCAAATTAAGCAATAGCAAAGCATTGCCGGGTCAGCTAGTATAACATAAAAGTATTATTTTGAAGTTAAGAAAATATAAATAAGTTGTTTCAGGTTTCTCTAAGGAGCAAAATAGTTTTAAATAAAAGTTTTTATTGAAATAATATATTTAAATTATTTTTTTCGGAGGGACCATCAACTAAATCGATAAAAGAGGTTTCGGGGAATTGTTGACCTTCCATGGAAAACTTTTAAAATTTGGAAAGCCAATTTGGCTGTTTAGGTGAAATATTAACCCACACGGCAGTGAGTCTGTACCTTTACACTGTCAATGAATGCACAAAGCTACATTGTATTTATAATGCACTTTACAAACTGAAAACAACACAAGTTCTCTAGTTTACCGAGTCTGTTATTTTAGCGTCGTGTTATGACGTCACTACGTCATGTGACCTGATACTCCGGCCTTGTTTGCTTAAAGTGGTTTCATTAAATAAACCCTTGTAGCGATTCTATTAAAACTTGTACAAACAGATTGGGCAAACTGTGTCGTCGGACTGTTGTACGAGAGAGATGGATGCGGCGACAATACAGTCTGCGTTAGTATAGAGAGAGAGAGAGAGAGAGAGAGAGAGAGAGAGAGAGAGAGAGAACGTATGTGAATAGCTTTATTTGTTTACTAGGAGATCCGCCCCTGCTCGCTTCGCTCACCGTCCTCCGCAACAGAGTACAGTATTGTATAATTATCTGATATTTTCACTGAAATAACAATTTATTAGGACTGACGCACTTGAGTCGGGGGTAGGGTGGTGTGGTGCCCTAGATTATGACGCATACGCAGTAGGGCTAGTTTTTTTGTGTGAATAACAGGATATTTTTTATATAATTCTGAGAAATAAACCTAACCTAAAAACACTGTTGGTTGTTAAAAAAATTAACCAATTCTAAATTTGCCAAGAAGTTTAGTCTATACTAATATTATAAAGAGGTAAAGTTTTTTTTTTTTTTGTATGTAGGAGGTAATCTCTGGCACTACTGAACCGATTGAAAAAATAGTTTTACTAATAAAAATCTACACTATCCCTGAGTAACAAGGCTATAAATTCATTTAGATAAAAACCTTTTTTTATTTCAATATTTGTAAATTTAGTCGGAAAATTCTTAGGTTAGGCAAAGAATGATAAACCAACACATATGTATTACATTTATTACCATAGCAACCAATTGAATAAAATAACAGATAATATAGCTGCTGTTTGCTCCAATATTTCCATTAACAGCTTATTGCAAAATTTGAAGCAATTATTTTTGTATTTCAAGCTTTTAGGGAAGGGTTTTAAAGTGTAGGCCTTACCTGCTGTTATAAAATAAAAGAAATAATTTCATTTGAACATTTAACATTATTTACCATCTTTGTTTGTGGTTATTATTAATCCTACACCTTTATTATAAATAAAACATAACATATTATATTTTTAGAAGGTTCCGCTGTAAGTTGGCGTGCGGAGCACGCAGGGGTTTCCCCTAGTATGTAATAATTTAAATGTAAATACTTTCAAAAAAAATGTGTGTTGGTTTTGTATATTCCTAGCCTAACATTGTGTTAACGTTTGATATAAATCAGCTGTTTTATTTATAATATGTAACAACATTTATTTGAATCATAATACGGTAAGCCTTTTTCGTTGACTTTTGTTTGTGTTTATTTTGTTAACCTAACTTTAAAAATCTGTTAGTTTATAAGAATAGTAATCGGATTCTAATTTTTTTCTGTGGTAATGAATGTAAATGCATTCAACAAACGTGCGTTGCTAATCCAAATCAGCTGTTAGGGAGCTGTTTGGAAAATGTACCCTAAATTTCCACTATTTTTATACTTTAAAATCTAATTTTTGCAAAATAATTTTTTAGTGTGCGCGTCAATGGCCCCATACGAATATGCTTTTACATTTTCGTATTTTTATCTAAGTAGTTTTTCTTCCAAGTTGATTGTATGTCAGTCAGTCAGGACAAGGCTGCTTATAAATATATATATATATTTATAGAAAGAGAGAGGGAAGAGGGAAGAGAGAGGGGAGGAATAGAGAGGGGAGAGAGAGATTTTTGTCTTAACACCAGCTCATACAAATATGATAATTATATAAATACTATATTCGAAGGCCCTTCAACCGACGCCATGTTTCTGAGGTTTCGGTATTGTTCGTAGATTTTTGAAGGGTTACACGCAGCTAAATCATATTAAATGGCAAATCTACATAATACAAATTAATTGCTGATCCTTTGCAAGCGCATCACTTGAGAACGGCTGGTCGAATTTGGCAACTTTTTGTTTTAAAATGTTCGTAATAGTCCGAAGTAGGTTTTTATGTAAAGAAAAATTTGAAAAGTTTCCCGAAAAAGTTTCAAATTTGGAAAACACTAAACAGCCTCTTTTGTATGCACGCAAGACCATAGTGCACAAAAACAGCTGTTCGTATAAAAAGCTTAGCAACACGTCATGTTTATTTATATTCATTACCATAGCACCTTTACTTAGCATTTATAATCAGTTTATTATTCTTCAAAACAAACAGTTTTTTTAGATTAGAGTGACCAACTTAAAGCAAACAAAAACAAAAATCAACTAAAAATGCTTAGTATGTTTTAATTCAATTCAAACATTGGTTGTTACATAATATATATAAAACAGCTGAGTTGGATCAAAAACTGAACATAATTTTAGGTTTTGCCTACAATGAACCAAAACACGTTTATTTGCAACCAATTGGGCTAATTTAGAATCATGTTTTTTTACAATTCTTCACAACTATCAGTTTTTTTAGATTAGGTAAAAGCAAACGAAAGGTTTACTGTATTATCTATAAAGGTTTACGTACTATAAATCTGAATTTGTGTAGTATATTCTTAAGTGGCATAAAAACCATTTTGCAATTCGATTACTTAAGTCAATGTAATGGAATAACTACCCTTTAAATTAAACCACGCAATAGCGAAGCATTGGTGGGTTCACTAGTATTGTATAAAAATGTATAGTTATTTTTAAAACAATCTACTTAAAATGTAGAGTTAGTTGTGAGGAATGGCAGATCGTTCGAAGTAATTTGGTTATCGTTTTATGAAAACTTTACGTAAATGTCTGTGAACTTCATGCGCGAAGACCATCCGACTCTCCTCGAAGATAAAACAAAAACACAAAGCTGAAGAAATGTCAACAACGAAAAGATCTCTCCTGCTTAAGAATTCGTAATTTCGTCCACCTATAATCCGTTAAGGTTGAGCGAGGGTCTTGCCAGTTTCGCGACAGCCTTGAGAGAGCTTCAATCTTTTGGCGCTGGATCGCTAGTAGTAGCGAACGAAACTGTGTTCTCCCACCACCTTGCCTTTCTCCTCTCTCTCTCTCTGCAAACATCTCTTTCAATTTCTCAATCTAACAGATCAAACTATACTCGCGTCCAAGAAATTAGGCGGGTGATAGAAATGGCGGTGATGCCACTTCGTGCTGTATTTATTTATACAAATACACCCGTCAAGTAAAGATTTTTGAGTGTGCTTTCTCTCGAGCTTGTGAATCTGTCTACAGGGCATAGTGAAATAAAATTATACCACTGCCTTCAGAAAATGCTACTGATTCCAATGGTATGACTTTTTATTTTTATAACGGCAGCAAATAATTAACAAAAATAAAAAACCTAAATTGTAATTTAATTCAAAACCGCCATGTATTGAATTTTTCACCAAGCGAGGATTTTTTTGTCTTTTTGGTCAAGAAGATTTCGCCTGCGGTAAAGTTGTAGAAAATCGTATGAATAAAATTTTTTATTCGAAACTTTTTTTTATGAGATTCTTAGTTTAGTTGTAAAATGCATAACTGTATGAAACAAAAACAAAGACACGCGGGCGCTCGGCGAGAACCGTAGCTCGTAACCCTTGTTTAATGTTGTAAGTTGCTATTTTATATTCAAGAGTAAAAAAGGAAATAATTTAAATGTTTATAGACAACATTTCCTTTACATAGTATATGATGATGATACCATTATTTTTTTCGTTAAGCCATAATTCCAGTTATTTTTTTCTTATCTTAATAAAATTCCAACAACGTTTTTTAGACTTTTTAGTTAATTCCTGAAGCGAACTAACTCGTACTGTGTGTGAATAAGAAATGTAGGCTACATTTTAATAATAAAAAAATAATTAAAAATTGTATTTTCGTAAGAAAGTATTTTTAAGCCTTTATTCATTTTGTTGTTCGTTTAACACCCCACATTCAAACATGTGCGAGATTGAAGACACCACGGTCGTGAACAAATTTACTTCCCATAATTTTCCTATATCTCGTTTTTACAATGTATTTACAGTATTCTATATTTACATAAATTTACAAAATTTATAAGTGATTCTGTTTGTATACAAAGTACAGTAGCCTAATTAAAATTTATATGAAAACCAATTTAAAGAAAAATCATTAATTAAATATAATTTTAAACTAATATAATTACCTTTTATAATATATCCGTCTTGTGACTTCGTTTATTTTGTAAGTTAATACGCGTTTCGGGTCCGTGGTCCCATCATCAGTTTAACTCAAATCTGCTCCGTTGGAGGTCGTTAAATATTTATATTAAAAACACATAAAACACAACAAGTAACCTGCACATACATAAACTTAAGTTTCGAGGGCAACATCACGATGCACACTCTAAATGGTAATTATATTAATTTATAATTATATTTAATTTATAAAAGTGACTCTATTTAGAGTACATTTTAAACTTTTTCTTTTGTAGGAATGCCCAATATAGGTTTTGCCTAATGGATTCCTATTTATCGCTAAAATATTAAATATCTAACATAAATTTAAATTTATTTGGTACTAATTTTTTGAACATATTGTAAATTATTATTCTCATACAGTCAAAAAATGTTGTTTTCTTTTTAAACATACAAATCATTTTGTCAAAAATATACATAAATTTGAAACGTTACCGGTAATTAAGACGTTACAATAACTGTAAAGTTATAAGCAACTTGATAGTTAAAAAACGAAGTCAGTTAATAGCATTTACAATAACTAATAACAGTCTGTGCCAGTCGATAACACTTTTATAGGAAAACAATTTCATTGCTTATCCCTACCGAGTAGCCAGGCAGAAAGGCAACACTGCACGGTTAGGCATTGTCCTGCGTGAGCGACGGGGTGCGAGCGACGCGAACGACGAGCGATTCGGGCGCGCGACCGTTGTGTCCTGTGTGAGCGATCTGGCGATGAAAGCGTAAATAAGGCCAGTCAGCAACATTACTTAAAATATGTGCTTGCTCAAGAATTGTGTAGGAAACCGACTAACGATATTTATTTAGAGAGGACTTGTTACGGAGAATATCACCACCTGTTCCATAAACTGAAAACCTGTCAAAATGGACCTGAGTTGTTTCATTCATATACTGGAACGCTACCAAGCACATTTTTTTATATCGCTGATGCTATACGAGGTGAAATAAAATATAAAGAAAGGAATTTCCAAAAACCAATCTCCGTGGAAGAACGACTGTTTAGAGAATTAACTAGCTGGTTTTGTATATGCATAGTAATGTAATTGTGTTATAGTAGTACACATGTGATATAAAAGTAAAAAATATAAATTAAATACATCCGAAAATTGAACAAAGATGCCCAGTTTTAACATGACATTCAAAACCAATGTGAAAAATAAATGATATACAATACAAAAGTGGAAAATATAACATTAAATGCTTAAAAAAGTGACAAAGAAAAAACCAGTGACAACTAATTGTAGATCTACTCCGTATCTGATGCACTCAGGAAATGCGCAGTATGAACAAGCGACGGAGCGACCGAGGCGATTTGAAACAAATATTTTGTTCTTGTCGCGTCGCGCAAACATCGCTTTATCGCTCTGATCGCAGTGTAGGACACTCCTGGGAGATAACCCAGTTTGTTATTTTCGCGTCGCTCGCATCGCTCGCGTCGCTCGCACCCCGTCGCTCACGCAGGACAATGCCTTAGTGTTGCCAATTCGTGCGTGGAGTAGGCGAATCTCGACCTTCCGTCGCTAGGCTAGTTACATATCCAGCAACACCGCAATTTCTATCACCCGCCTAATTTCGTGGCCGCGAGTATAAACTTCTAATCCTCATTCACTTTACATGGAATTTAGTTGCTTTTTCTGTTTTCTGGGGAATTTGTTGATTATAATTGATTACTTCTGGTTACATAATACAATTACAGAAATAATAAATGCTTTGCATGTCTTTAGGATTAAATATAAACGAAAGTTGTTTTAAAAATACGCAAAAATCAATCAATGATGAAACTGGCGAATTATGAGACAAGTATTAGGCCTTCTTGTAACAATAGTAGACCTATAATAACTCGAAATTCGCCCTTCTTGCTTGAATAGGTTTAATTAAGTTATTATGTACATTTTTATGATAACTTATACAGAATGTTGCAATTAAATTTTGTTTACTCTTTTTAAAGTTTATTATCGTGTATACATAAATAAGTAATTAAAAGTAAAACAATATTTTGAGAATTCTATATTCAGAGTGTTTGAAAAGTCTGGAAACGGCTTCATATAGCAAAAAGGTCATGTCTTACAATATAGAAATAAATGCAGTTACAAACATACATAAAAGACCCACTTTTTTGGGAGTTTGAAATTATTGTTCGCCAGGTAGAAATAAATGCAAATACACAAAATAATCAATGAAAACTGCATTGCATGCTACTTAATTCTTTTATAACTTTAGACGTTACCTTTTACAATGAGATATAATATACTAAATTTTATTAATGTCCTAAACTTTGTTAAATAACGTGATTAGAATAATATACTAAAATAGAAGAAAATAACTAAACTTTGCTTGAAAAACAAGTACAGAAAAAATTAATTTGATAAAAATTAAACAAAAATAATTTAATACAATAAAATATTTTTTTATTTTAACCCTAGAACCGGCAGACGGTACATAATGAACCGTCACTCCAACACATTTGTAACGAGTGATTGTATTGAATATTTGACCCTTTAAAAATCTTTCAATCTCAAAAAGACAAACACCATTGGAAAGGTCATGTATCAAACTTTAATTTTCGTATTTATAATTTCTTTCTAAAACGTATATTTACGTATGTAATCGTCGTTTTAAAATTGTAGATTTCTGTAAACCTGATTCCAAGCGTGGATTCGAATACAATTAATTGTACTGTTATTTCCCACTTATTCAACGTCCCAGACCATCTACAGTAATATTTTGATCAAAATTATAAAGCTACCATGGGATTCGTCAATATTTGATCTATCTAAAGATGCCTTGCAATAAGATGTCAGTACCATACAATTTGAATTACTAAGCTTTCTGTAAACCCTTGCGATTCGGCACAACAACCAACATCCGCAGTCACAGCAAGAGAGCGTAGACTGGGGAGGTTTGCAAAAGGGGAAGGAGGAGAAATATTGGAATGGGTAAGCAGTGGAATGGGTTGCGTCCCGATTTTGTTGAAGGCGGTTTCCAAAACCTAAGGGTGAGTTTATTTCTTGAAGGATTTGAGATAAACTTATGTTGTTTTTTGTAAAAAAAAGTTCAAGAGTTATAGATTAAAACGCTATAATTTTCACCTTAAAAATTATTTTAATACGTTTGTAAAAATTCACTGAATATTTTAAAATGTTGAAATACGTGATTTTTCAAAAAATAGAATATGGGACTTTTATCACCATATTTTAATAAGAATAACTGAAAAATTTCGTTTTCATACGCTCAACCGTTACATAGATGAACTCTTCCCAAGAAGTCGAAAAATGAGCACTTTTACAGCCCATATTTCGCAAAATATTCGTTGTATTTTTTTTTTGTCTAATTTATATTGATAACATGTTAGTAGGTTAATAGTTTTCAACACAAAAAAACATGAAAAAAAATATGTCGTAAACCCATCGCACAACCTGCCTCACAAAGGTCCAATATTCGCAAAGCGCTCCGAGTTATTTGAAATATTAAAATTTTCGACAAAACCTATCCCAGTTGAGCGCCCGTACAAAATTACCTCCCTAGTTGTCTTTTACCCGTAATTACGCGCAATTTGCATATAAATGGGCAGCACGCCTGGTTTTGAATACCAAACAGCTTCTGCTGGCGACTACCTCCATGGAGCGATTCCATACTGGAATTATTTTTGTAATGGGTAAGAACGGAAATGATTCAATTGGAATTTCGATAATGTAATCGATCCCTGAACGTAATTGGAAAAGCGAGTGGGGTTAAGACTTTCGTGATGGGGATTCGAGTTCGGTTGCAATAAGTAGCAGTAGGAGGCATCAGTCAGTTTATTAGCGAATTTCCACAGGAAACAAGGGCTGTGACCCTTATCAGAATTAAGGTCGGGAACAGTAAACGAGCACCGATCATGCTGCCCAAAACACGTTTTGTGCTCGTTAGCCAAAAATCCAACAACCGGGAGCACGTTTTTTGATATTTTTCGTACTAGAAAGAAATTATTTCGGGGTCTTATCTAAGTAAATACAGAGATAATTCCGAACATTTTGTCTTTTTGCTCGGCTTTATAGCTCGTTTGGTTCCCCCTAAATTGATCAAAACGTAAAAATACCATACAAGTACTCAGTTCAAATCCACGAGGACGATTTCACCGTTGGGCAGCTTCTGTTTCAAGGCAATGGCCGGGAGAAGCAGTTTTTCAGCTGCGAGCGAAGCGAAACAGTCCAAATTCCTAGGCCGCAAGGTCGGGGGTCAAACTCAAATATAAAGTTTAAAACATAACGTTTTCTGTAAACCCTTGCAATTGGACAGTTTTCAACCGATGAAAAAGCACACTTTGCCTTCGCGATAACTGTTACAGTTCGATATATTTGTGTAGATATGTCTATATCGATTTGTAGAGAAAATTTCAACCAATCGTTTCGATTCTACCAAATTTACTGTTACGATTCTTTGCGTACAGTCGTGGGAAATGGAGTCATTTTGTTGAATTCATGCGTTGATTATCTGTCTAGACGGCAGGCTATGCATAGGTTGAATGCGTGAGCAGTTTTATCAGTTTGATCTAATTTTCTGATAGAAGTAAAACTAAGTGAAATACGTTTATAAAATAAGAATTTACAAGTATACAGTTCAATTCTTTGATTCATTATCTACACTTTGTTCTAATAATATTTTATTTTTGGGTAAAGACTAATAAATTACTCTTCAAACTAGGCCTAGTTTTGTTAGGCGTCTTGTAGTAGGAACGTAAAAATTGGTGTTTTCAAAATAATAAATTTGAAATTGATTTATATTTTTATACAGTTTTATTTAGAACTAAATTACAAAACTTGTGTACATTTTGAAAAAAATTACAAAAAATGTTTACTACTTTTTATGCAGGCCTAAAGTTGAACTTTTTCCTTTCATTACGGAACATTTTTTGTTTATTGAGCTAATAACTTTGTAAATTGTACATTATTTTTTTACTGACTAAAATGAATTCTTTGAACCTTTCTCGACAAAAAAGCTATGGAACACATTTGGATTGGGGTATTAATTACTATATTTGGGGATTTTTTTTAAATATGCTTGCAACACGCACGGAAATGGCTCGGCATTGCAAAAAATTAGCGTGAACAATAAGGGTTATAACAATATTCGGTTCATCAAAATCTGATGGATAGTTGTTAAGTTAAATGGCAATAACATGTCATCATTTATAGATGCGCAGTTAGGTCTAGTCTAACCACTTGACTAACGCATTCCCTTAGCTCCGTGGTCATGTAAACAATACTATTACGTTGCTCTAATACAAGTTATTGTGTGCTGGGGACTAGCTGGGTAAGCGGGAGTTATGTATTACAGGAACAATTACTGGCTGAAACAAATGTAGTACGCTCGAAATG
>JAGFPH010003127.1:75172-89545 GCA_018207615.1 Philaenus spumarius | reverse complement strand
TTTATTATTTCCCATATTGACTTTTTGCGCTGGTCAGAATGTGTTCCTACTTCAATTCTATACGTCCTTTGTTCTCTATGAAAGTTAATGTATTGTCCATCATCCATTTGACAGGGCAATCGATACGCCATTGTTATAAGAGGCGACTTTTTTACACACAATGTATTGGAAATGCGACGAGTGAAACTCCATCTCGATACTGAGTGACGACAATCGATAGTCGAGTGTTTGGTTAGCCTCGATGTTGTTGCATGTAGACAGTTGGAATTGGTTTCCGTTTTGACTTGTACAAAGTTTCTATGGGATTGTGTGATTTTTACACGGGTAGAATTTCTACAAATTATTAATTTACGGAAAAACATTGGCACTGTAAACTATACGTATTTTTAAACACGGGTGATGCAGATTTGATTCTCGCTCAATAGAGCTTTTAGAACGTCTTCACACTGACAGAGTGGTAATTCAGAGAAAGTGGTGTTTCGAAATTGAAGGGAAAGCAAATTAAACAATTATTACGTTGGGTTTTAAGTGGTAGGGGGAACTCGGGAATTAAAGTCTTTAATATTTATTTATTGCTCTGTAGGGAAATGAAAAAGTGGAATAATTCAGCTAGGCTAAGGTTTTCGTTTCGCGCCTTTTTAAAGCTCTGTGCTACCAACATTTTTTGTTATTCCTTGTGTTAACGTCTGTCGTTTCTGTTCAATCAGCCCATCCAAATTTCACAACCTCTTGGCTCTTTTACTTTAAGCGAGACATAAAATATTGTCGGGGGAAATGCAGTGTTATGGTTTTCAAAACAGTTAGTTAATATCATATCCGACAACCAGAGAACGATTTTAAACAGTATTAGTGGTAAACTTGAATCCTGATGGGATTTAATTAGGGCAGGAGTGCCCCAAGTCTCCGTTCTGGGACCTACTCTTTTCTTAATTTCTATAAATGGTTTTGCATTCAATGTTGCAGTAAGCCTAATTCTTTACTACGGCCGGAGACGGCACCATAGCGTATATTTTTAGAGTATTGCAAAAATAAACTGTTTCCAAAATATGCCTGTAATATTACAACAAGATATATTAAATGTGGATATGAACGATTTAGAATAGGCCAAATATAAAACTACAAATATTCTACGACTGAATATGCTTTCGGCAGAAGAATATCTGTATATTGTATTCAGAATGTTTTTAAATTGTACAATCCAATTTAAATTTAACATACCTTTATTATTATTATTATATATTTGGAACGAAGTTCCTTAACGCGGGTTGCGGTAGGAGTTACCAATAGAAAATGTAATGCCTAACAAAAAAAGTGTTATTAATTGGTTGCTATGGCAATGACTAATATATAATACGAGTAACGAAAAAAGCGTTACCAAATTGGTTGCTATGGCAATAAGAAACATGTAATTTATATACAAAATTTTTTTTTTCGAAAAACAACCCACTTTTAGGCCAAAAAATCACCAAAAATCTATTATTTTTTAATATAAAAACGGCTCTAATTGAACGAGTCTAATCAAAAACGGCTCTAATAGATTTTGATAACATTTGGCTTATTTGTAGCCCTTAGTGTACCATACCATATGCAAAAACCACGCATCTTTCTAAAAATGATCGTTTAGCTAATGATAATAACTGATTTTAAACACTTTTTTCGTCCATCTATACAGGCCTAATTGACATGTTTGGTGCAAATTTGTTCGAAATCGATCGAATAGTTTTCTCTCAAGCTGATAATAATAATATTTATTATTACTCTTCTACTTTAATGTATCCTCTCTCCTAATTTAACACAATTATGAAGTCACAGTGTCTCTGTTTAATATTTAAATATGTTTGTGAGAAAGTATGTGCCAGTTTCTGGTACCGTTTATTAGTTAAGTAAATTACGTTTATTTATTTACGTTGGTTTAATTTGATTTGATTTGTGTTATTAGATTACACTTGCATATAGAATGTAAACAATGTAACAGCTGTCATGTTAGATAAACAGATTTTTAATAGGTGGCGCCTTTCATTAGGAACCATATGAAGTATAATATAAAAGTTTTTTAAATTAATTATATGTTTAAAACGAATTGTTACTGTTTTATGTTTGTAACGAAAACATAAATTTTTCGTCAATAGCGGGGAACATAATTTTTAAAGTTATGCTTGAATAATTAATTTTGATGAAGAATTAAGGGAGATATCGCTTAGCGACAAAAAAACTCCTTTGAGAAATAATATATAAGGATTATACATAATAAATATATATAAGTTTTTAATCAATTTTTGTAACGAAAACATGAATTTGAAGCTGTTTTTCTATTTTTTGTCAATAGAGGGGAACATAAAATTTAAAATGATGCTTTAATAATTTATTTTGATGAAGAATTAAGGGAGATATCGCTTAGCGACAAAAAACTCCTTTGAGAAATAATATATAAGGATTATACATAATATATATAAGTTTTTAATCAATTTTTGTAACGAAAACATGAATATGAAGCTGTTTTTCTATTTTTTGTCAATAGAGGGGGAACATAAACTTTAAAATGATGCTTAAATAATTTATTTTGATGAAGAATTAAGGGAGATATCGCTTAGCGACAAAAAACTCCTTAGGAAATAATATATAAGGATTATACATAATATATATAAGTTTTTAATCAATTTTTGTAACGAAAACATGGATTTGAAGCTGTTTTTATATTTTTTGTCAATAGAGGGGAACATAAACTTTAAAATGATGCTTCAATAATTTATTTTGATGAAGAATTAAGGGAGATATCGCTTAGCGACAAAAAACTCCTTAGGAAATAATATATAAGGATTATACATAATATATATAAGTTTTTAATCAATTTTTGTAACGAAAACATGAATTTGAAGCTGTTTTTCTATTTTTTGTCAATAGAGGGGAACATAAAATTTAAAATGATGCTTCAATAATTTATTTTGATGAAGAATTAAGGGAGATATCGCTTAGCGACAAAAAACTCCTTAGGAAATAATATATAAGGATTATACATAATATATATAAGTTTTTAATCAATTTTTGTAACGAAAACATGAATTTGAAGCTGTTTTTCTATTTTTTGTCAATAGAGGGGAACATAAAATTTAAAATGATGTTTAAATAATTTATTTTGATGAAGAATTAAGGAAGATCTCGCCTAGCGACACAAAAGCGCCTTTAAGAAATAATATATAATGATTGTGAACTGTGCCGTTAGCATTTTCAAAATGACCAAAACGTAGATTGATAGGCCTATCTGAGGAAAGGGGTTGGGGGAGAATATGTTAAAGTTTAGTTTAAAAAAATATTTTTGCTAGTATATAAGTTTAAAATTGTTGTTAGTATTTAAGACTATTTGGTAAAGTTTACTATAAATGTGACTACTTCCCTATCTTATAAAAAATAACACTGCAAAAACATATGTATGTAAAAGATAGATAAAAATACGTAACTCTTTTGTTGTTGAAATTTCACATGGAAGTACTTTTATAAAAAGCAAAAACAATACAAGAGAGGAGGCGAAAACATATTTTTTTAAATATAATTGTATTTGATTTGGAAACAAGTTTGTAATGTTGTAATTTCTTAAAAGTGTCCAAGGTCGAAAAGGCTCAGTTACAACGGCGGGAAAGTAACTTCCCTAAATTATTACTGCAATATCACACAAACATAAGTCCAGGTTAGCCTCGATACGAGTCACATATGAGCACAATAAAATATAGTTTGAGGCTACAGGTGTGTTTGCAATGTTCTGTTTCACACAATATTTTTTATTTTTAAGTTTATTGGATAAATTGCAATAAGTACCGGTCGTTCTTCAAAAAGGCTGCTTGTATCATGAAACTTAATTTTAACCGGTATGGAGTGATTCGCGAATATTTGTATATGTACATATAATTTTGGAACTTATGTAAAATCATATTTTAATTTCCCTAGGTCGAAAATACTTAGTTCAACGTTACTCATAAATGTTGTATTCAACCCATTTCTGCCATAAAACGTTGCACGACTACCTATGGAAATAAATAAGATGTTAGGGGGATTCATGCAAACTGCGCTAAATGATTAATGTGTTACCATGTTAAATTGCTATTTGAATTTTGAGTGAAGTATCCCTTGTGCTAATATGCTAAAGCGTTATTTGCTAAAGTAGGGTTATCCTTAACTTTAGGCTATTTTTTTATTATTCTTGCATTTCAGTTTCCGTAGGTCAGCTGATGGACGAATAGTAAATTTGCGCCGAAACTGTAATACCCTAAGCACTTTAGAATTTGTAATTATATTTTAGATAAAATTAGGCAACATTTTCTGCACGTTTTGAAAACATATTTGTGTTTTCGTGATCTAGGCTAAACGGCTAAAGTTTAGAATACGCCTTCTCACCATATTCTTTATCGTTATAATTACCTTGTATGCGCTGTTTCGCCGAACACTTTCGGCTTCGTCAGGCTTGTACTAACACATACACGAACACCCCCACATATCGCTAACACACACAAAATCGGAATAAAACTCGTCGTATGAATTTAATAAAAATGTTTGTGGCTACATTATTACGTCGTTCATGCCCAACTGCAGGTAGGACACTAGATGTGGACAGAGGTTATCAGTATGTTCTGATAATTAAGTTGAAAGTTTGAACGAATGGTGGATCTATTTGTTTTGTTATGTTTGCTTGACTTTAGCGATTATGTCGTATATAGGGTTGGAAGAGAAGTTCAACTTGTCGTTCAACATGTTATCCGGATTATTTTTCTACTCTTTATATATCTGAAATTCTTCCAATATATCCATTGTAGTCCCTTTATTGACTTTGTGCAAAATTTGTAAATTAGTGTTTATGTTGGTGTAATTATGGTTCTCATTAATCAAGTGTTCTGCCTAATTTGAGCTCTGTCTGTCTGTTATTGTTTTTTTAAGACTAGGGATATGTTCCTTGAACCTGGTTTTGAACGAGCGTTCTGTTTGGCCTATATATATTTTATCACAGTCATCACAAGATAACTTATATATTTTTTAACATATTCTTTAGTTTTTAAAAGAGGATTTTGTCCCTACTTAATAAATAATGTATATATTAGGTTTTTGTATATTTGTAACAAGATGAAGGCCTCTTTTTGGTTCCTTTTTGCAAACATATTTGTGCAAACAAAATCAAATACACAGAAATGTTCTCTGTACTTTTCTGAACACGAAAATGTATGTCAAACTTCGTCGGATTCTCGGAAATTAAAGATAGAAGATGTTTATTCTCCTTGCTCCATCGTTTCCCCAATTTCTTCCGAATTCTTTTCATGGATTCGAAATTATTATTATTTTCCATCGCAAAGAACCAGGTAAAACACAATTATAAGAAACAACCTGTTGTTTTCAAGCTGAAAACCTCAAATTACCTTCCCAAGAGTTTTACGACGTTAACACTGGTTTAGCAGACCCCATACCGTGCTAAAGTCGAGTGTGCTATCGACTCTAAACAGCACACTTCTGTCGAACGAATTTCTCGATTTTAACACACTTAACACGTTTAACATACTAAGGTTTAACATTTAGCACAGGTTGCATGAATCCCCTATTGTGTTCAAAATCAATACCCATATTAGTTTTGTTAAGTTGTACAAGAGGTGCACCCATTTCCCAGTTACCAAAATGTCATTACTTTTCCAATAAGCCTAGTGATAATTGCCGTGCTGCCATCTTTAGAGAATATTTTTAAACTTGATATTTTTATTTTTATTTCAGGTAAGCAATCAAGGATGTGGTGGAATTTTAAAAACATACTATTGTAAGTAAATAGATTTATTCTAACTATATACTATATAGGATAATTTACTTCAATATATACTTACTAGGGGCTCCACCTCTACTCTCTTCGCTCGCCAACCTTTAGCCATGGTGAAGCCAATACAAACAGATTATTGTATACGCTGATATTTTCACGGAAATAATGACTGAGTGGTGATCAATACACTGCTAATGTAAAACAAAAATCGAAATAGACAGGACCAGCCACAATAACTCGAATTAATTATTATGTCAGTCATTCAGTTAGGGCAAAGCCTCATATAAATGTACTAGGGGCTCTGCCCCTGGACGCTTCACGTCCCAACCCCGCCTCGGCCTTCGGTCTCAGATGGCTGCTTCGCTTCGCTCGCAGTTGGAAAATTCGCTAGAGAATCTCGTTAATCTTCTGTCAACTAAAATTATGAAACCAGGCTTAAATTATTAACAGTAATTGCAAGATTAATAACCTCAAATACATGCTTTAGAAACGTGAGAGGCTTTCATTACGATTTTAGTTTTAGTTCTACTATCTTCTGTCAACTAAAGTTTCGAAACCAGGCCCAAATATAGTGAAAATTATTGTAGGATTCTCAATACTATGTTTCAGAAATGAGCCAGGCCTATATTACAAAATTGACTATTAAAATTTACCCATCTTTGCCAAGTTTACCTTTTTTTTGACAAAATAAATTGTTAAATCAGGCCCAATTTATTCTAATTCCAACGTGCTAAAACAGTATAAATTAGCTTGTTTTTTTAACAGAAATTAGAAACTATCCAATGAACAGATGATTTTGGATAATACTCAATCTCAGTTCTATTCCACTCTACTTCCAACGTGCTAAAACAGTATAAATTGGCTGGTTTATAAACAGCTGTTTTGATCGCTTTATTTACTATTTCGTTGTTATTTTGTAACCAACATGGAAACCCGTAAGACCCTAAATAGCATTTTTACACGAAATACAATTATATATGGGTGTACTTAAAAATCAAAACTACACCTAAATACAAAATGTCTTTGAATTCGTTAGAGCTGTTTTCGAGATCCGCGACAGATACAGATAGACACAAGAATTGCTCATTTAAAGTAATAGGATAGATAAACGCCTTAGTCCTGGCTGGCTGAATCAACGTAGAGCAAAAAATACTTAAGATATTAATACGAAAATGTAATTATATAGTCTTATGGGATCATAAATAAATGCTCATTAAGAAAGTATTTTGCAAAACTTCCATTTATAAGCGTAAATATAATGAAAATACGGGGTTTCATTTTGAGCT
This sequence comes from Philaenus spumarius, assembly GCA_018207615.1. Taxonomy (NCBI): domain Eukaryota; kingdom Metazoa; phylum Arthropoda; class Insecta; order Hemiptera; family Aphrophoridae; genus Philaenus; species Philaenus spumarius. Next base: position 82,477 of record JAGFPH010003127.1, on the reverse strand, counting down.
TAAAATGTTAACACAGCTGATTTTTATCAAAAGGTATCAACACTATTTCAGGTTGGCCTATGCTGAACCAAAACACGTATCTTTAGTGCATCTATATTTTTTAGCATAACAACCAACTTGGCAAATTTGGTTATTTGACAAAAGAACCAGTTTATCATTTTTCACAAATAACAGTTTTTTTAGGTTAGGTAAGCGAAATAAAAGCAAACAGAAACAAAAATCAACGAAAATGACTTACTGTATTTTAATTCACTAGGGGCTCCAACCCTGCTTGCTTCGCTCGCCAACCCCGGTGACCACCCATGGCTAAGCCAATGTAAACAAATTATTGTACCTAATCTAAAAAAAACTTATCTTCACAAACAAAAATTGTTTAGGTTAGATAACAGCAAACACTAATTAACATCAACGAAAAAGGCTTACTGTGTTACAATTCAAACGTCTGTTGTTACATATTATATTGTTTCCTTTAGTTGGCAATATCAAAATTTGTTTGAAAAGGTGACTATTGATTATTTAAATAATGGTATAATTACACACCGTAATTGCAATTGTTGGGGATAGTGTGAGCCTCTTTCAATCTCTCTCTTACATCTATATTTATAAATCAAAGTCGGGTTTGTTACACCACTTATAACTCAAGAACGGCTGAACAAATTTTTATAATCTTTGATTTTTTGGATTTCTCTCCACAACGAATAGCAGAATATCTATTGAAATATCGGAAAAGTACATAAATAAAATTAAACAAGCAAAATAATTTTAGGTTAGGCCTAGACTGATGAACTAACACAGCCATGTTATTTGAAAGTATTTACATTGAATAATATAGCAACCAATAAAATAACACATACAACATTTGATTCAAACGTATAATCTATGTAATAAAAATGAAATGCTGTTAATTTGTAAGCTCATCACTTGAGAACGGCTGGACCAATTTGGCTATTTTTGTTTTAAAATGTTCGTAATAATCCAAACTAAGTTTTTATATAAAGAAAAATTTAAAAGGTTTCCCGAAAAATTCTCAAATTTGGAAAAAACTAAACATCCTCTTTTGTATGGACTCAAGACCATAGCTCACAAAAACAGCTTTTTGTATAAAAAGCTTAGGAACACGTCATGTTTGTTTACATTCATTACTATAGCATCTTTAATCAGCATTTATAACCAGTTTATTATTATTCAAAACCAACAGCTTTTTTGGGTTAGATTGACCAACTTAAAGCAAACAAAAACAAAAATCAACTAAAAATGCTTACTATATTTTAATTTAATTCAAACATTGGTTGTTACATATTATATATAAAACAACTGATTTGGATTAAAAACTGAACATAATTTTAGGTTAGGTCACAATGAACCAAAACACGTTTATTTGCATCCAATTGGTTTAATTTAGAATCAGGTTTTCTTCACAACTATCAGTTTTTTTAGATTAGGTAAAAGCAAACAAAAGGTTCGTGTCCACCGAGATCGTCATGTCCGAGTTCGTCACATCGACGAAAATCAATGAGCCGTACTAATTAGGGTCGGCCGTCTACCTGCCCCGCCGAGTATGTCATGCCTCCTCCGCCCGAACGGGAACAATAGATCCTTCAGTTTGTATTTATTCTTAATAAATATAGTATTTATACACTTCACTGATGCCGGGAAACCAATATTAACCATCTTCAACACATACAACATTAAAAACTTTCAAATCAAAAGTTCGTTATGGAAATTTTTTGAGTAGAAACGAACAGTTTAGGCAACTCATTCTAATTATAAATGTGATAATAACGACGAAATACAGTATTATAATTATACTGTTATCGGCAACATACTGTGACTAAACAGTTTAGGTCAGTCCTCTAGTTTTTTTTTTTATTATAATTATATAAAGTGGTAATACGACGAAATATTATAATCTTACAAATATTATAATCATACTGTTATCAGCAACATACTGTGACTAAACAGTTTAGGTCAGTCCTCTAGTTTTTTTTTTATTCTAATTATATAAAGTGGTAATACGACGAAATATTATAATCATACAAATATTATAATCATACTGTTATCGGCAACATACTGTGACTAAACAGTTTAGGTCAGTCCTCTAGTTTTTTTTTAATTCTAATTATATAAAGTGGTAATACGACGAAATATTATAATCATACAAATATTATAATCATACTGTTATCAGCAACATACTGTGACTAAACAGTTTAGGTCAGTCCTCTAGTTTTTTTTTTATTCTAATTATATAAAGTGGTAATACGACTTTACAATACATTAGTTTGTATAATGTTCAGCTACATGAAGAACCAACATTAGTAAACTTTGTGCGTAAAGATTCAGAACGGTATTTGACCGTTCTCTTGTGATCTGTGACTAGGATCTATTGTTCCCGTTCGGGCGGAGGAGGCATGACACACTCGGCGGGGCAGGTAGACGGCCGACCCTAATTAGTACGGCTCATTGATTTTCGTCGATGTGACGAACTCGGACATGACGATCTCGGTGGTGACCAAAAGGTTTACTGTATTAACTATAAAGGCTTACAAAATATAAATATAAATTTGTGTAGTATATTCTTAAGTGGCATAAAAACCATTTTTTCAAATCGATTACTAAAGTCAATTTGAAGTGGAATAACTACCGTTTAAATTAAATCAATCAATAGCGAAGCATTGCTGGGTCCACTAGTTATGTATAATACACAATAAGAAAGTAGTTACTTTTGTCATACGATCTTATTACATGTAGTAGAAAACTGGAATAGTTTTTTACGTTTTCAAATATTTGAAAACGGCCGCCATTTTAAAATGGGTGTTTGGAAAATATTCATATTTTTTGTAGTTTTGCCTTTATATACTTAGTGTGTATACATCAATTTTTTATATAAAAAAGTATAACTTAAAAATAAAATTGCGGCTTTGTGAAATCCTAGGGACTTTCTGATATTTAAGTAACGCTATTCTTGGCCAAGAAACAGCACCTAAACATACTTGTAGAGAATTCTGAAACCACTATTATTTATGATCTATAAACACAGATAGATTTAGTACGTTAGAGGTGCAACAGAGCTTTTATGCCTGTGCGTAAACCCGATCGGTCTAAATCGATACAAGGGTAGGACAAACCTTGGGGTCATAAAGCTTGAAGGGTAGGCTCTAGGGCTCTAGAGGTTGTAAAAGTTGTCGACCGACCGCAAGGGGTTAAAACGCAAAGTCGCGCCGAGCATGAAATTCGAGTGAGTTGTGAGGGGGTTGAGGCGGGGGGTTGATATTTCTTTTTCTGTATCTGAATTTCATTTGGGATTATTTTGCAGGTCCCCGAGGGCTCCGTGCGTCTGTTTAAATCTCTACTCCGTCTAGAGCTTCACGGTTCGAAGGTTTCGATTCCGTTGCTTTACTTCTTTGGTGGAAGGAATTTATATTTACTCGTAGCAAGGAGATTGTACAAACTTTGACTTGATAAAATAAACAGAATCATTTACTGTCCCGCCGAAGTATATATTATCTTTCGTAATTATCTAATTAATAAGTACATTATTTACAGTTAATAGAAACATGGTATTGTACTACGTACTTGAATAAATAAACGGAAAAGTTGAGTGTGAAACTTGCGCAACATGTTATACTCAGTAGTCAGAACTAACCATCTAACAAGTAACCATAACCAGAAATTATACATTGGCTCTGAAGATTAAATTAAGGAAACACTTATAAGTAAATACTAGCATTGTATTTGGATAACCTAATAGAACTCCGATCCAATGCAATATTTCGTTCGACTGGAAATTCGACGATAGTGGCGCTATCTATTCGCGAAACGACGGAAGCGGTGTGAAACTCCAATGCTACCAATGATTTTTCCCTAGCTCTACCTCGCGGCGCGATCATGCACTATTTTCCCGACAAACTTTTTTTCGGCACACAGTCCCCGTATGTATGCATGATCTATTTTATTATTCATGATCTATGATACTAGTAAGGAAGAGCATTAGGCTGTCTAACACATGAATAAGGTTATTCTGAAAGATGCCTGTGAAAAAACCTTAAGCATCTTCTAAAATGAAATGTTTATAGCATTGGTTCAGCTTGCTTAGCTGATGTCACCTGTTGTTGATTTTATAGGTTATGTAATGTTTTTATTGCAGTTTCAATAGTTTGGACTAGTGTGATTTTGAAGCATGCACCAAACAAATAATATTATACCGCGATCAGCAGTGTTTACAAATAAACCTGGTACTTTTTAGGCCCCAAATGTTACAGTCCATTTTTATCTGCCCCACTCTCACAAAATAAACCAATTTCACTTTTGCGATTTACTATGACAACAATTCACCGTCCATTATTATAAAATTTGTTTTGACAGGGTTCTAACAAACTATAAAATAAACTATACAGGTGTCTTTTTTAAATGGGCCACCATTGATTGTTACCTTGTAAACAATAAATCTGACAACAAGCTTTAAATGCTTATCTTGTTTTTTGAGAAATTGTAAAATGTATAGTTCAAGTGTTTTTCAATATGGCTACCAACTTTCAAATTTCTTTCACGATTTTGGAATTTACGAAAAATTTTAAGACTTTTTTCTTTGTGTTTTTCATACGACTGACCGTTTAAGATTTGGACGGGTATACAGTATACAGTTTTAAAACGCCCTGACTAAGAGGAAGGTATTTTTGGACGAATTAAAACGCTCTTAACAGGAATAAAAGATCATTTAGACAAACAAATCACTTTTATATGATATATTAAATCCACTACTTACCTTATTAGCAATCCTTAACACTGTCAATAGTTTTCAGCTGTTTCGCCTATTTATCAGGCTTCCTCAGGTAAACTGTGTGTAGCTGTAAACTATTGACAGTTTTAATAATTGCTAAGGCAAATAGTGGATTTAATATATTATATATTAATAGCAATCGGTTATGGCTATACATACATACATTAATGGAAATCAATTTTAGAGTCGAGAAACAGGTTTTTTGGTAATTTTGTAGATTTTTGTGATATTTTGCCACTTACAAATATGTTTACTACATATTTTTCTGGTAGGCCTACCCTTATTTAAAGTTTTGTTTCAGATTCATAGTTTACAAGATATCAATGGTAACACCCATTAAAAAAAAAAAAAAAAAAAAAAACACCGTAAATATTGATAAAAAACTTTTATTTATGAAGAAAACATTTTCCTGTTTGGAACTCAAAAACAAAATGGAGAAATTTGTTTAAATATTTCCTCTGCATAGCATTGTCCTCTGTACTTTTATGAACAGGAAAATATATAATAATGTATCTTATACCAATGACTACATATCAATAAACAGTTTAAATGGGTAGGATTCAGACCAGGAAAGTAGGTATAGAAGTGAGTTTGCGCCATCAGTCGCTAGGAGCTCGCAGGGCGCGTTTTGCCAGCTTAGTGTGGGACGAGAATGGAAAGAGGAGAAGAGACAGAGAGGTCCGACTGCCATGTGACCTTGACCGTCGAATCCTAGCGGCACACACTTTTATAAAGACCTGCTTCCTTGGTCTGAATTTTTAACATTGGTACTTTTCGTCTTATTGATTGTAGTCTTTGCTTGTACTTTACTTGAATGGAATATATTCTATATAATTTTTAAATTATTATATTCGCAAGTAGTAAAACCTACCTAATGGTTTCTATTTACCAGATGTAGGGTAAAATATTAATATTGTTCGTTATTTAGTCTCAACAATACGAAAATGTATAAATCAGGATCGAAAGTCGGATGGAATAACTATAGCAATCCGTTTGTTGGAGATAAACTGACATAGGGCAAAGCTGGAAAGATAATTTTTGTAAAATGTAATACAATGGCTGTACCCCTGCCCTGCTGTTTCTCTGCCGGAGAACAAATGATATTGATTTGACGGGGCTGCGGTGCATCTACGAATCAATCATACACACATGCCAAATACGCGTCACAAAGAGTTATCGTTTGTTGCACTTCGAACCCATCTGTTTCGATTCATTCTGGTCTTTTTGTGACGTGAGAAGATGGGGTAATTCAATTTTTTAAATGTTGTTTTCAGTTAGAAAAGGTTTTACGATACAAGTGGTAAATACGAAACGATTTAGTTTATTCAATTCTGTACCGGGTGGTCATTCACCTCCGTAAATGCCATCGCTCTCCTCCTTTTCAACTTTGCGTATAAGTTATTCAGACTCAGTATTTGCATTGTAATCCGTATACTTAGTTTATATTTTGTAAATTTTACACGCTTTTGTAGTGCTGATATTATATTCAGGGCGATTCTGTATTGCGCGAAGATAATTAAGGTTATATGGGGCCAAATTTAAAAAAAAACTTCCGATACATGTCCTGAAACGCTTCTTTTATCAGCTATCCGCCATTTTTTTTTACTTTACTAAAGAATGTATGTCTCCAGAACGGCTTCTCTCACCAACCCCCGGCGTATTGTATGATGTGATATTTTCACTGAAATTACGATTGATTTGGACAGAGGCACTTGGATCGGTGTAGAGCTGTGAGGGTGTGGTGTCCTAGATCATGACCTTTACACAGTAGGGAAAGCGTTTTGTTTGAATGACAAGATATTTTTATATAATAATACGATATAATCCTAAGCTAAAAACGATGTTGCTTGTTCATAAAAATGTACATGGTTCTAAATTTACCAAGTAGGTTGATATGGTAATAAATGTGCATGCTTTCAAGAAATGTGTGTTGGTTGAGTATAGGCCTAACCTAAAATTGTGTTAAATTTTTAATCCGAATCAAAAGGTTTATTTATAATATGTAACTGTTTAATTATAAATACAGTAAGCCTTTTACTGTGATTTTTGTTTGCTTTTGCTTTTATATTGCCAACCTAAGCTAAAAAAACTGTTGGTCGTCAAGAATAATAAACTGATTCCAAATTTGCTAAGTTTGTTGCTGTGGCAATGAAAGTACTGTATATGCAATCGACAAATTCGTAGAATCAGCTGTTTTATTTATAACATGTTTCAGTTTTTTGCTCTACGTTGATTCTATGTCAGTCACTCAGGACAAACTGAGCCGTTAATTATAAATTAGTTTTTTTGTTTATTAGTTCGTTCAAACTAACCGTGTAAGGCTACATCATGGTCTTCAGATTGGAGGCTGAAGTAGGCCTATAGGTAGACTACTATTGTTGTCGTTGTTGCGTAACTATAAGTAGCATTTTCACGTGATAGCGTCTCTTCTGGTTACTCCATTGCGAACATCTTCAAAAAATGGCGGACCAAACTGGTTATAGCATTCTGAATGTCTGCGTAGATGACCGGACATTAGACCACATGGA
>JAGFPH010003127.1:64677-74854 GCA_018207615.1 Philaenus spumarius | reverse complement strand
GCATAGGTGACCGGACATTAGACCACATGGACATTCGACCACAGCGGACATTCGGCCACACTTTTGGTTCAACTACCTGGGTTGGATCAGCTAGGGATATTCCTCGCTCCTGATCAAGGTCCGTTGTCACTTCCCTAGAGTCGTGTCCTACTGTTCTACCATTCAAGGGTATTTGTTCAATTTAGCTTGTCAATCAAAACTACTATAAATACACAAACTTTGACTTTTTTTCTTTATAAATATAGTATGTATACACTTCACTGATGCTGGGAAAGCAATATTTAACCATCTTCAACACGTACAATATTAAAAACTTTCAAATCAAATTAATTTTCCTAACGGGAATTTACATTGTAAAGAGCCGACGTGTTTTTCTTAGCGTTCTCCCAGCGTTGCAGGATTTGTCTTGATCTTTTTTTGTGTAGAAACGAACAGTTTAGCCAACTCAACTAAGTAAACATACTGTGACTAAATACTATAGGTTAGAACCTTTTAGTTTTTTAAATTTTAATTATATAATGTGATAATAACGAAATATAATCATACTGTTATCGGCCAGATTAAAAATGTGGTGAATTGTTCGGCGAGTAATATTTACATATCCCTAGCTGACCCAACCCAGGTAGTTGGCCCAAAAGTGTGGTCGAATGTCCGCATATTTTCATATGTGGTGGAATATCCGGTAACCGTCTGCATAGGGGTATTTTGTTTTGAGATTAAACCAGAAGAAGCATACCTAAGATGATTTTTAAATTGACCCTTACTTTTGGAAGACCCGGTATATCGAAACAGTAATTTTGTAATTTGTTTCTACCTGTCCACCCTCTTTGTCTCCCAGTATGCCCCCCCTCTCTCTCTCTCTTTAATAAAACCCTCGACGTCAAACTAGATAAAAGATAAGGCGATTTTATGAATCATTAATATCTTTACGTAATAAGTCTTTGGAGGTAAAACTCAAAATTGTTTGCCGTAGCAAATTGAAAAGGAGTTGAATAGATCCCCACTTAGATCAAAACGGGGATGAAATTTAAACCCCTTGAGCCTGACAGAGGGGCGGGAAGGGGTCGGCTTTTGTTGTGCACGATACTAATCATGAATAAGTCACATTTACATACTTCTTTACATTTCTAATTTCTTTGTTGACGGAGGAACAGGATTTATCCTGTAAAACTGGATAGCTTTGTTTTCCTTTATTTGTCAAAAGGATTTTCTTTGTACTTACCTCTAAGGAGATTATTCCGGGAGAGGTTCAAAGAGAAGGGTAATTATTGCGATGCGAAAGTTTCTACGGGGGGTTTGAGCATCATTAGTTGTTTTATTGGATTGGAAATTGTTTGATGTTTTCCCCTGAAGCTAATCTGTGTCTTATTTGACCCAGTAGGCAAATGTTGAATGGATGGTTATTTATTATTTTTTACATAAAAAGATGGCAATCATATTTTTTATTTTCGGCAAGTTTGTTATATTTTTGAGCTACGATCAAACACGGATATAAGAGAGGGGCGGTAAGGGAGATCGCCTCCCAAATCAAACCGTGAAACTGCCCATTGGTGCCATTGTTGGTAACCGACCCTTGCTCTGTGGTGTCGTCGGTTACTTGTTACCGATCTCTTCTCCTTGTTAGTGCATAGCTCCTTGATGTTTTTTTTTTTTTTTTTTAATGAATTTATACTTCTTGAAAGATAAGAAACCAATATTTTGGTAGCATTGGCAGCAGTCGGCTGTTTGAAATATCTAATTTATTTTATAGTTTACGTAGTTGCATCGACGTAAACTCGCGAGATTTTATTATTGAGCTGAATTCTCAAGTTTATGTATATTTTCACCACAGATTCTTTTGTAAATTACACGTGGCTTCACTCACAGATATGAAAGAAATATCGGTTAAATATTGAGAGTTCACTGGCCTAATAATTTATAGTTTCGTCTAAATCAATCTGAGTTTCTCACTTGGACTTGCATTTACTAGAGAAGGTCTATCATGACCTTGAGATGCGCTGTAGACTCGGAGTAGATTCGAGTGGTGGGGGGTCAGAAAGGCTCAGTCTGTTGCCGCACTCTGAACACAATACTTCGGTCTGGAAACGAATAAATATTCCAATAAAAAATATTGTCTGTACGTGGTGTCCCTTCCCCTCCATAGGTCGGGGTACCCACTTGCCTAAATATTTCCTCCCGCCAACGCCATATATTGAGAGGTCATGCCATATCTGACGAATTATACATATTCAGCTGCGAGTCACTAAGAGCAAGAACCTCGATTTGCGCCAGTTTGTTTGAGGTGCATTTCACGTCTTTGAGCAGGACTACATTTTACCTACAATATTTTACATGTTATAAGCAAATAATTGAATTGCAGATATGTTTCTCTTAACTTACGAGTAATATGTATCAAGTTTTAAGTCTCTAACTTTATAGCCCTTTTCTGATTTCCAGACAACTTTAGTAGGTTCCTTAACAGGAAGTATCTTCGATGGTCCAAATACCTTTGCAATATTATAGAATATTTATTAATCTTCTGGAATATATTATGAACCTATAATGTGCTGGAACATTCTACAACATTCTCGAATATTGCGGAACATTCTGGCTAGCCCCGCCGCTTCTTCGCTGGATTCCCAGCTGCTTTGCCGACTTCCCATAAGGCCCATAAGTGCACTCTTTTAACACCCGCATCTCCATCCAACCCCTGCAGTTGCAAACCGAAAGAGTTTTCATAGATGAGGAGTGGAGGCCTGCCTCACCATATTCACATACGTGACGGCAATTGTCGGAAAAACCACAGTTACAATTGAACGTCCGTCACTGTTTAATACCTAGTAAGATTCCATGAAAAATAACGGGCAGATTAATTCGATACACGAGAAAAAATATAACTTCAAAATAATTTTCAGTGTAATTTAAAAGTTGAATGTGCTATAGAAGTAATGTAGGCTATAAAATGATTGGTTTTGAGGCTAGAAGTCGTTTCCATTTTTGTTTGTTTGCTTCGTTCTTTAAAAGAAACTACTTAGACGTACAAACATAAATTATATATAGCTGGGTATATGCCATTAGGAATTTAAAATATGGTAAATGTAGAGAACCTACAATTAAATTTTTACTCAACATTTTTTGAAAACAAAGCAAAAGATCATCCAATTCGAAACTGTAGTCAACCACCATTTAAATTATCGGAGAATTCAAAACTGTAGCCAACCACCATTTAAATGACTGGGGAATTCAAAACTGTAGCCAACCACCATTTAAATGATTGGGGAATTCAAAACTGTAGCCAACCATTTTAATCACAGGCCTAATTAAATCACCCATTTTATCCCCAAATATTTTAAATTCAGCCATTTAGGCAAAACTATATTATTGTTCACATTAAAATGAATAGAAGCTCAAATTGTTATTATTCCATTAAAATAGCAACTAGCTGACTCGTACTAATATTTCGCAAGTTAGGAGTAGGCCTACACTTACCTGATTTAATACACTGATTTAATTCAGTTAATTACGTTTATTTATTTACGTTGGTTTATAAATAACAGTTTATAAAAATGTATAACGCTTTACGTTGATTTAATTGGATTGATTTGCGTGATAGAATGCACAAAATCTAACAGCTGTCATGTTAGTTAAACAGATTGTTAATAGGAGCAATATGTCCTTTCATTAGGAATCATATGAACTTTCATAGGAAAATTTGTTTAGTCAATTTTTTTAACGAAAACATCAGTTTTAAGCTATGGATCTATTTTTCGTCAATAGCGGGGAACATAAGCTTTAAAATTATGTTTTGAATCATTAAAGTTGATGAAAAATTAAGGGAGATATCGCTTAACGACAAAAAACACCTTTGAGAAATAATATATAAGGATAATTCGGATTAATAGCCAGCCCACTATAGTGTTAGTTTAGAATATATAGTTTTTAGTTTAGAATATAGTTTATATCGGGTAATTTTCAAGATAACAAGCTGAGACTCAGCATAAATTTTTAAAACATATATTTTAACTCCTACGTCAAGTTTCAATTCGATATATTAAAATTCGGCCAATTTAGAATGAGCCAACGCTTAATATATGAATAAGATGACCCCCTTATAATGCAAAATACATACCTGCATTATCGAATTTTTTCCAGACAAACCATTGCTCGGACGAAATAAATACATATGACCTTTTTTGTTGCAAAATACCTCCCCTACACGGTAGTATTTTTTATTTTTCTCTATATTCATCCCAGCTCGAAATATTAAGGATAATCGGAAGAAAAAATGATAATCGATTTTTTTTTGACTTTGGGAAATCGATAGACTGGTAAACTTTTTTTTATGTTAATCTACATACTTTAAGGTACTTATATAAAAAAATCAGCCGTATTGCAAATTACTGGTAGTTGCAACCTATACCGACTGGGCTAATATGTAAAAAGTTAATTTTGATTGATTTTGTAAACTTGTAAACATAATCCCAAAGTATAATCTAGGCTAGGTTTTGTTAAAATATTAGAGATGATGAGCGAAATCAGCTGTTATATGTCTGAAGCGGGGTTTATTGTTGTGTAACATAATTCTTTAAAATATTAGCGTTTTTACACGACCATACGCATGCGCTATACTACTTATTTACCCAGGAACGTAAACTCGGTTTTATAGGATTTGAGTAATCGATATTTTAATTATTTTCTCCCAGACTAACATTAAAGTCTTAACTGTCACTGTTAGTCGATAGGCGATTGAACTCTCTAACCTAAAGGTTGGCGGGGGGCCGGCGGGAGTTCCAAGTTTCGGACATAATGGCGTTCCGAGACGAGGGTGGAGGGTTGATAAAGGCAACTGTCACCGCAACTTTGGATGGATTGAGACAATGTCAAAGTACTCCCACTGTTGGACTTTTCATCTATCAAAGTGGACGTCCCTTTAGAGGTGTCCAATATAGAGGTGTTAGTACGTGGAATGGTTACTAGGAGCGCTGTTACTTTCCCCTACTGTACGATAAATATTGAATATTGCTTATGGTTCTGCCGAGTAAAGCAACTGGGCGTGGCTGAATAACTGGTTTGAATGGAATTGTGAATGTATAAAAAAACTGTTATTACTGTCTGATTTTTTATTTCAAAGGCTGTAAAAAGGAAACACGTGAATTACTTCATTTAACTCTTCTTTTCTGCACTTAGTGATACAAATATAAGATTTAGCCTATCTCATGCCTGTATATTAAGGACTTTATTCACCTTTCATTAAACAGCAAAAACATACACTTCGTACTAATGTGTTTTAAAAAGTTGTAAAACCTCTTAAATTATTCTTAAAGGCTGTTTGCTTTAGTTTAAAGAAATCGACGGCGACTCTTTTTAATTTCAGGTTTATTTAAGTAAACATTTATTATTTTAAATAAATTTTTCGATAGTTTTAATCGATAATTTCAATATTTTAAGGTCACGCGTAAAAAATATAAAGCTTTTTCAATAATTTAAAGTTGTTTCACTGATTATTCATTTATAAATAGAACATTACGAATGCATGGTTCAATGATCTCGCGGCTTGCGATTCAAGCCTGCTGTAGCGCTACTAGCCAACCTACAAAAGACATCTCGTGCACTGACTCTAGCACAGAGCCTTGAATTTTGGAACGGCTTCTGGACGACTAGCAGACGCTGAAACTTATAATGTCAGTCCATCTTTGTCGCTCCTCACTTCTCCCCGCGCCACCACTGGCTCTACTCGGACCAATTTTATTAAAATCACATTGTGCATTCGGACCCCAGGGGAAAGAAAACCTAAAACAATAAGGCGTTCCCTTGGTCGAGTTCGATAGAAACTTCTGGTGAACCTGTTCTATTCCAAATAAAGCCGTTGGTCTATAATAGATGTGTCACCACTTATTACTTTTTTGTCAAAATAGCCTGTTATAGCTTCTTAACTTATAACAAAAAACTTATTTTTCGATTTATTTTCACTATATATATCAATCATCTTATTTCATTTATTTTGTATTTATTATCGTAGCAGTCAGCTGTATCCAGTAACATTAAACAGCTGATTAGGTTCATCAGCTATAGATGTAGAATTTCAAACAATTTCAGGCTAGGTCTAGCAAGATTGTAATTGCTATGACAACGAATATGCATTAATATATAAGCAGCTGACATTATTTAGTGAAATTTAACAGCCGGGTATTTTTTAAAATTGACGGTGCTAAGATTTTCAATAGTTATTTTTACTGTCAATTATTTTTAGTTATAGCTTTAATGAGTGATTCTTATTTGTTAAGTTTCTCCAGGTTTTATTTCTCATTAACTAGTTTTAATTGCAATTATGTGTTTTTTTTTAATCTTAAGTTTAATAGTATTGCTTTCTTTATACTATATCAGCTAGACTAACAGGGTGTTTGCCTATGAAAACTGTGAAAAAATAATGACAAATCGGTTTATTAAATTTTTAACTGTGCTTAGCGTAAAGATTTTTATTCAGGAATATTTTCACATAATTTAAACAGTTATCGGCTGCTCAGTTATTGTTTATTTTTAAAGTAACAGTCCCTGTTCAGCACGTTAGAAGAACAGGAATTCCGTGTAGATACTACGCGAGTCGGGGGGTGATATTTATTAGGCCTATTGAGAAGATGTATTGCCTTAGCTAATTGTTAAATAATTATAGACCCTTGTTATCTGTACTCTACCTTTGGATTGTATATTTCTCCTGAGCTAAATGTGTTCTGTCCATGCGATACCGCCATCATCCCAACGTACTACACTCGCTCCCCTACTTGCCTTTATACATAGTAATAATTTAAAAAGTTTCCACATTCAGGGTTGTTACTAAAAATAAATACCATTTACAAATATAGAATTTACAATATACAAACTATATTTACAATACATTATACAAATTACATATACAACACATTATACAAATTACATTTACAATTCAATATACAAGTTACATTCAGAATACAACATACAAATAAAATTTACAATACAAGATAAGAATTGCATATACAATTAAATTTACAATACAATATTCGAATTACGTTTACAATACAATATACAAATTACAGATACAATCAAATATTGAAATTAAATTTACAATTCAATATACAAATTATATTTGCAATACATTATATAAATTGCATTACAATGCAATATACAAATTACATTTTCAATTAAATATTCAAATTAAATTTATAATACAATATTTAAAATACATTTACACAAATTACATTTACTATTCAATATTCACATTAAATTTACAATACAATATACAAATTACATTTCTAAATCAATATACAAATTATATTTACAATAACTCATACAAATTAAAATAACTACATTTGCAATTCAATATTCTAATTACATTTACAATACAATATTCAAATTACATATACAATTCAATATTCAAATTAAATTTACAATACAATATACAAATTACATTTCCAACAATGCAATATACAAATTACATTTAAAATAATATATTATACACAATATATAAAATAGCATACAAATTAAATTTACAATACAACATACAAATTTAATTTACAATGTAGGCTAATATTTGAATTACATTTACAATTCAATATACAAATTACATTTACAATACAATATACGAATCATAATTTCATTTACAATTCAATATTCAAATTACATTTACAGTACAATGTAGAAATTATATTTACTACACAGTCTAAAAATTAAATTTACAGTACAACAAATAAATTAAATTTACACAATCCACAAATTACATTTATAATACATTATTACAAATTACATTTAAAATACATTTACAGAAATTTCATTTATAATTCAAAATTTCAATGAAGTTTACAATACAATATTTTGCATTTTCAATTATTATAATAGAAATATTAAAAGATATATCACCTAAATATTTCTCTTCTAAATTTGGATTAAGATAAAAATAAGTCGTAAAAAGTGCAGGGCAAGTTCATATGTTGACAAATACACGTGACATTCCTATGGTTATTGTGTAAAACGTCCCCAGGATAATTATAATATATATTCATAATATTAATATATTTAAAAAAAAAAGGAACTGCCTTACGCAGAATGAAAATTGATAACATAATTACAATCTTTGGACACCCTTTGTTGTATTCGTAGTACATAACTTTCACTTTGCAACACACAATTTGAAAACACTTTTCGTTGGATCGATTCTTATATCGATTTATATTTTGTCACAACTTTTCTTTGATACTTCACTTAATATTTGATTTTGAAATAATTTTACTTTACGGATGTAAATAACGGATATATTCTTTGATAATTGTCCGATTTAATCTATTTTCCTCTGTTTTATAGAGATAGAATCTTAACTGAAAGTGATCTTCTGAAGATTACTCCCCAGCTAGTAAAAGGAATAAAATAATTTTAAAATTTAATTGAGAAACAAACCAAATTATAGGTAAATAACTTTAAGAACAGTATTATTATGTGAAAGGAAAAACACTTGAGATGAACTAGACTACATTGCGCAGCTTCCTGAAGAAATAACTAGACACGTTAGAATCAGACATCAACCACCTTTCACCAATATTACGAAGATCCTCAAGATCTCGTGTAGGCCGCGGACCTCAAGATCCCTGTAAGTCAATAAATAAATGTGGAAACGAAAAGAACCCTAAAACGCCTTCTTAGAAAAGGGTTAACATCAAGTCGAAATCCCGAACAACAAAATTAGCGGACAATTACAACAATTTTCGAGTCATATTTATTTTATTTTTTTATTTTTTTTTCCGCTTACACACTGCCTCAGCAAGGGATATTTAATTAAATTACAATTAAATTAAATTATCGGTAGATATCAGGTTAGCTCAGATGGCAGAGCATCACGACGAAAACGTGAAGGTCCCGGGTTGAACTCCCGGTCTTGGTCTATGTTTTTTCACTTGTAATTTAATTCATATTTATTTACTACCCCAGCGCATTGTTTCCAACTGTATCGAATTCCAGCTATCCAAGCAACGCCGGTGATAGTATTTCTTAATTCTTGGCTGGGTAAGCAAGGAATCCTTGCAAGAAATTACTTGGCACAGATGTATTCTGGTCCTTAGCCAAATTAATACTCGCCCCGCTCTGCTTTAGTTTAATTGCTTATTTAATACAATCATTCAAGCCGTGTACCTCTTGATGCTCGGAATGTCAGCAAAGAGTTTTAAACGGTATTGCCTGTGGTTGACATTGATCTTTTTCGCCATTTTAATATTTGTTCTTCCCTAGATTTCTTATTTCACTCGAAGTAGGCGCGTGCCCTCGACTACTGTCCATTCTGGTTTTATTTAAGGCCAGACAGCTTTCTACGATGCGTGAGATTCTAATGTGGACTGCGAAATGCGCAGAAGCGGGCAAGACAGTACACAAAGTAAAAGATCTACTGCGCATCCACCAGCCACGGAACACACATAATTCCGTTAACTCTACTGCCTTTCCTGAAACAATTTAACTTTTATTTATTTGTGTTCTTCAGTTGACATGCTGACAAACATTATCGACTTAGAAATATATATACTCATTAGTTATTCTAGATTTTGTACTGCTTCCTTGAAGCAAATTTACCATTATTGATTGAATTTGTAGGACTAAAATCCATAAATAAATGCAACAAAAATCTTTAATAGCCATGCACGCCTTGGCAGTTTGACAAATCAGCACCAAATTTTCCATATACATTATACTAACTCTTTATAAGCTATAGAGCTGAAATTTGTGTCGTACTGTTCGTAGGTGATATACAAGAAAGAAAAACAATTTGCATTTCGACAACTTGAGTCTAAGGGGTGAAATGGGATAACTACCCTCAAAATAAATCCGTACACTTGCTATACAGCTGGAGATCTGAAACTTGACACATATCACGCTTAAGGGAATAAACCGTATTTGCATTTCGACAACTTGAGTCTAAGGGGTGAAATGGGATAACTACCCTCAAAATAAATCCGTACACTTGCTATACAGCTGGAGATCTGAAACTTGACACATATCACGCTTAAGGGAATAAACCGTATTTGCATTTCGACAACTTAAGTCTAAGGGGTGAAATGGGATATCTACCCTCAAAATAAATCCGTACACTTGCTATACAGCTGGAGATCTGAAACTTGACGCATATCACGCTTAAGGGTATAAACCCTATTTGCATTTCGACAACTTGAGTCTAAGGGGTGAAATG
>JAGFPH010003127.1:9975-27432 GCA_018207615.1 Philaenus spumarius | reverse complement strand
GGTACATTAATCAAGACTACAATAGCCTGGTATTTGGTTGGAACTGCGCGTGCACGGTATTCCAACCCCCCCCCCTCATTACTGGGACATTTGCATAATTTCTCCTGTATTTAATTCAGATTCTTGCCGTTAAATCACGTAAAGAGAGATTGGGGCGTCGGGTGGAGCAATGTTTAGCCTAGGCCAGTGGTGCAATTGATTATTGTGCAATGAGACTCGGTTTATGCATTGTTCTTGTTAGCGAACATCCACAGGAAAAATGAGCTATTATTGCAGTGACTCTTTTGGTGAGACGTAAGGTCGGGAGTAGTAAATGAGCACCGATCATGGTCCCCAGAACACGTTTTGGGGTGTGATTAAAAACTGTATATATTTGTGTGTATATGTTCGCACACTAACGGCCTCATTTTACGTCCGATTTGGTCCAAGTTTGGTACGCACGTTGGTTTTCTAAGTGGCTTGGACGAGTTCGTTAACCACAATCGAAAGCACTTTTTTTTACCGGAAAACGTCCTTTTTAATTTTTCGTACTGAAAATGTTGAGCAATAGAAGATTATTTTGCACTTTTATGTTTTTTACGACATTATAGCTCGACTGGTTCCCCCAGTCAATTAAAACGTGAAACTCCATAAAAGTAAGGTAGTTTGTCCGCTGTGAGCGAAGCGAAGCAGACCAAAGCTCTAGGCCGTAAGGTCGAGATGTAAACTCGCAAGCGCAGTCCACAATCCCAGGCCGCAAGGTCTAAAGTAAAGACCACGAAAGAATACCGTTGAGGGACGGGCTTGTGTACACCGAGACCTTGAACGCTCCAATCGCCTTAGTGCGACGTTGTCACGTTCTTCCCGCGCTTCTAACTGAACGCGGCTGACTCGACGCATTTATAAGCGAATTTCCATAGGAAAAATGAGCTATTGCAGTGGTCTTTATGGTGACACCCAAGGTCGGGAGTAGCAAATGAGCACCGATCATGGTCCCCAGAACACGTTTTGGGATGTTAAAAAAATTAATATATATATGTATATATGTGTTCGCAAACTAGCGGCCGCATTTTAAGTCCGATTTGGTCCAAATTTGGTACACGTGTTGGTTGTCTATGTGGCTCAGACGAGTTCGTTAGCCAAAAAAATCCAACAACCGGAAGTACGATTTTTGACCGGAAGTAACTATATTTTGAGATTTTTACTACGAGAATGAAATTTTTTAGGGTTTTTTCTAGCAATATAAATGTAGGATGTTATTCTGCGCATTTTGTTTTTTTACGCGACCTTTTAGCTCGCTTGGTTCCCCCAAAATCGACCAAAACGTAAAATACCATAAAAGTACCCAGTTCAAAGCCAAGTGATGCAAACTCGCGAGGCCACTAGGAGGAAACAAATTCTACTAATATATTGCGTACACACAGACAGCTGTTCAACGCCTTCGTGAGTAGACCTATTTCCCAAATTGTTGGTTGAAACCCTGAAATATAGGCATATAAACTTAATTTTGGAAATTTGCTCAACTCACGTCAGCGGTCCAGCTGCGTGGTCGATTTATTATTCTTTAAACTGTGCGCTCAAGCCTCGAGCGGTAAATACCAGGAGTGTTCGAGACTAGTAGATATGGCAACGCTGCGCGCCCATCCTATTGGCCGCCACGCAACGGTATTCTTTAGTGGTTTTTAATAAAGGTGCAAACTGGCCGGCGAACTGATCGAAGCAGCGCGTGAGACGGTGGCGGAGGCTGAGGTGCAAACAAATTATTCTACGAATACTTAACGGCAGCTATTCTGCGCCTTCGTGAGTAGACCGATTTGCCAAATAGATGGTTGTAACCCTAAAACATATAAACTTAATTTTGTAAATTCTCTAAACTCACGTCAGCGGTCCAGCTGCGTGGTCGAATTTATTCATTCTTCTGGCCGTCTCACAGAGGGGAAATAAGTGGTTTCAGGAGTGCAAAACCTGTATATTATGTCTGAACATACTTTTTGAATCGTTATTTAGGTGAAATAAAATTATATGTTTTATTTAAAAAAAAAAGGTTATTATGATCACTTGTGTGTACTGTACACACAGCTACTGAAGCCTAAATAACGTTATATCAAACTCTCCTGTTCCTCCAACACAACTTCACAGAAGAAACTGATATACAAGACAGATAAAGGTTCCAACTCATAACTATTTATTTATTTTAGCCAGAATAACCCTTTGAAAGTCGATGTAGTGTTTGTTTAATTGTTTACATTCAAGAAGACACTTGTGTTTACATTGCTAATCAAATCAGTATCCAAAACTTACCTTCATTTTTCGACTTTTGCACTCCTGCAGCAATGTTTTCCCCACTGTACATCTTTAAAACTCTTGCGTGGTTTGGCCAACCAACAACCCTTAAGATGCGTCTTCTATTATTATTCTTTCAGAACAATGGGCATTCTATACTACATCCCTTGTCTTTTTCATCAACTCTTCATACGTGTACATGAGTGTATGTCTTATTGTATACGGGGTGGTCTGGATAGGTCGTTAAAAAATTTTGTTTGTGATAGAACAACATAAATGCAACTTAAATACACAATTCTAAATTTAAAAAAAAACTTGGTTAGGCCAAAATTACACTAGTTAAAAGTCTGTTTCTTACATAACTAATATACCACTACTTTAACTTGCAGCATTATTTTAAATAGCAGGTAAATAGTACAATGAAATCCTCATTTTCTAAAAAAATTATTGAGGGATAGTAATTATTATGTACAAATCGTTAACTGAAAGAATTTTCAATACCTAATAAATACCCACCTTATCATGAGATAAGATATCACGCACAGATACCATAAATATATTTTTTTAAGTGGTAGTGTGAAGTAGATTTTTTTAAATTGTGTATTTAAGTTGCATTTATGTTGTTCTATCACCCTAAAAAAAATTGTAACGCTAGGTCCAGACCACCCCGTATATGTTATGCAGTGGATATCAGTCAGAGTCGAGCTAGCTAGACTTACAACTGTATTTTAAGTTTCTTTATGAAGGCCTACGCATCTCTGATGTATTACAACGGATTTAAAAACTATAGAAATAGATTTTTATGGACACTGAAAAAGTTGGAACCCTTTCTTTGTTTTACTTTGACGTCCTAAGAAACCCTCCAGCCACAAACACTGTCTTAATAAGCGGCGCATTGTAACTAAGGGAATTCAAACTTGCCTTGTTAATTTCGTTGTTTTAATTAACAGAAATTCCACGAAGAAGTGTGCGAGGCTAATAGCATCCAATTAGTCGTTTTCCACGGTCCGATTGGTCTTAATTTTTCGTGTCTAGAGAATGTTTTACTCTTGAATGAAAATGTAGGGTTTAAGAATGGAAGTGTGATATGCAGAATCTAAATATTGAAATCTCTTAATATTTTTACTTTATGTAAATTTCAAAATAGTTTAACCATGAGGTTTGCAATTGCTTCTAGTTTAACATACCCACGCATTTAATTTGTTGAATTTATACGGGCAAGTTTGTATCCACTTAAATTATTTATTTTATTTATAGAGAAAGACCTGCTCATGTGAGTCTAATGTACCCAGAAAGAGACAGCTGTCATCATAGATACTTTGTTATTTTTTGAGGAACTACCGATTTTGAATAAATTAAAACCACCAGAGAAATTCAGCAAATCCATTTTGGTACTAATCTGTCCTTATAATAAGATTTTCGTTCACCTATTATAAATTGTATTCTTTACCATAATCATTCGCTTACTTTAATTAACCACCTTCGCCCACTTATCACGACCTTTCTCCTACTTAAATCAATTTTCACATGTGTATCTCTAATTAATTCATATTGTAATGGCGTAGTTACTGGATCCACATTCACTTTCGTAAACAGGCCATTTTAGAGATATTCATTGTAAAACTTTCACCCGTTAGAGGGGGTGGGGAGCACTGTAATTGCGTTGGCTATAAACTTAACCCCCCCCCCTCACAGTTCTACTTTATGTTGTTAATTTGATCGTATCTTTGTTACATCCTTCTGGCTCACAGACGCAATTCCCAGACGTATTATATTCCGTTTACGGCTTGGATCTTCGTCTGCTCCTTAGAGTGTAATACGAGCGCGGTGTATACCATATCGTTGCGTGTAGATTTAATCTATCATTGTTATAATTGTTGCTTGTGTAAATAATTGTTCGTCACTTATTTATCTATGACAATACTACAGGTAAAAAGTGTGTATTTTATGTTACTACATGACCTGTGATTTTATAAGTTTCAGAAAAACAGGATAAATATTAAAATTGCATTTCAGTCTGTTCGACTACTTTAAATAAATTACTCTTGAGTCACTTTAAAAATAATATTTCTTTTAAATTGTATTTTATATCATAAACGTTCGCCTACTTTAACCACATGTCACTAACGATCTTTCACCTACTTTAATCAATTATCAAACACCACAGTGTCAAACTTTATGACCTACAGTACACCGTTAAATTGACGAAACTGGAATAGATTGAAATTAGTTCGTGGGTCCGGTACTCCTAAAATCGATAATCGAAATCGACTCCTAGATCCGGTCATTTTCAAGTTAACAAGCTGAGACTCAGCATAAATGTTTAAAATATATATTTTAACTCCTACATCAAGTTTCAATTCGATATATTAAAATTCGGCCAATTTAGAATGAGCCAAAGCTTCGTATATGAATAAGATGTCCCCTTTTAATGATTTCCCCTGCTGCAAAATACATACCTGCATTATAGAATTTTTTCCAGACAAACCATTGCTCGGACGAAATAAATACAAATGACATTTTTTATTGAAAAATACCTCCCCTACACGGTGGTATTTTTTATTTTTCTCTATCTTCATCCCAGCTCGAAATATTAAGGATAATCGAAAAAATTGATAATCGATTTTTTTCGACTTTGGGAAATAGATAGACTGGTAAACTTTTTTTTATGTTAATCTACATACTTTAAGGTACTTATAAAAAAAATCAGCCGTATTGCAAATTACTGGTAGTTGTAACCTATACCGACTAGGCTAATAGTATTTTACCTGGTTGTTAGTCCGTCTTGTGACTTCTAGAGACTTCATGTATTTATTTCATTTTATGAAGTGACTTGGATACCAAAATCATGAAACTCAGAATCAAAGCTTGCGATTTTTTCTTATTCAATAGTGCAAATATCATAACTATAAAACCTCACCACATTCGAAGTTTAATTACCTTTCAAATAAAAGAAATTTCAATAAGTTTGGATAAAGTAGGACGAAAAAAATCTGTTTGATTGTGGAAGCATGTACGCGCCGATTTTGTGTTCCCACTCGAGTGTTTCGCCTGCACTCTGGTGGTTATCACATCAACTTGTTGCTCGCGGAGGAATACTAGAAAATGAAATGTCCGTTAATTTTGAATGTGTAAGCTGTGTTTAATAACTCATACTCACATACATTGTCACGCGTGCGCATCTCAGTACGTTTACAGTCAGGGTTACGTCTGTAACCCTCTGATGTCCGCCTTTATGAAGATGCCCTATATCTGCTAGCGGAAGAATGAAACGCACACAAACTCAATGCTAGTAGAGTATAGCTACTTGGAGAGCTGTGGTCAGCTCAGAAATATTTGTTCATTCCTGCCGAACACATAGGCCTACCTATACTAACTTCGTCTCAAATTTGTTTAAAATTTTTATAAATTGAAGATGAACCAACGCTATCGAAGAATTCGAAATTTACAAAGAATTCAGAATCGATCGCGGCAATATATTAAATTATCAGCTGCCATTTCAGTACAACTACCATATACAGCCCTTGATTATCAAAATAAAACCGGTCAATAGCTACGTTCCGAAAAGTAGCGATAATGTACACGAAACACAATCGACCAGCGCTAAAGTGTTGTGAACTTTTTATTAGCGATTTTCCATAGGAAAAATGAGCTATTGCTGTGGCCCTTATGGTGAGACCCAAGGTCGGGAGTATCAAATGAGCACCGATCATGGTCCCCAGAACACGTTTTGGGGTGTCATTAAAATTAATTTGTATATAGGTCTATGAATATATATGTATATATGTGTTCTCAATCTAGCGGCCGCCTTTTAAGTCCGATTTGGTCCAAATTTGGTACACGTGTTGGTTGTCTATGTCGCTCGGACGAGTTCGTTAGCCAAAAAATCCAACATCCAGAAGTACGTTTTTGACCGAAAGTAACTATGTTTTGAGATTTTTACTACGAGAATGAAATTTTTGTAGAGTTTTTTTCTAAAAATATAAATGTATGATGTTATTCTGCACATTTTGTTTTTTTACGCGACCTTTTAGCTCGCTTGGTTCCCCCAAAATCGACCAAAACGTAAAATACCATAAAAATACCCGGTTCGAAGCCAAGTGGTGCAAACTCGCGAGGCCACTAGGAGGAAATAAATTCTACTAATATATTGCATACACACAGACAGCTGTTCAACGCCTTCGTGAGTAGACCTATTTCCCAAATTGTTGGTTGAAACCCTAAAACATAGGCATATAAACTTAATTTTGGAAATTTGCTCAACTCACGTCAGCGGTCCAGCTGCGTGGTCGAATTATTTAGTGTTTTAATGGTTTTTATGTGTACATGTCGACCTTAAAAAGACAAGTATTTGAAGATGGGATTACGGTATCGAAACGCGTCGTAGATATTGCAAGCAATACGAAGTCACTCGACGGATTAAACAACAGGTAAAATACTTTTAGTAATTTCCTGTGCTTTATTTCACGAAATATTTGTCTGAACTTTGGAATGCCTTCTACTGGACTTTTTTCTACTGCGTATTACAAACTCTCCGTCCCAAAACACCGCCTTGAGCGGACCATTGTCACTGCCAAGGGAATTTAAAACTTCCCTAGTTTAATTTCGTTGTTTTAATTGAACATAAATTCCGCAAAGGAGCGCGCGAGGCTAGAAGACCTGCACTGAGGCTAGTAGAATCCAATTAGTCGCCGTGCACGGGTCCACGTCTGAAAGACGCGGTCCATTTAGTTTTAATTATTCGTGTTTTGAGCATGTTTAACGCTCGAATGAAGGGGCAGAGTTACGCTGAAAAAGACGTTTGGATTTTAATCTAATCTATGTGTACGAAGTGTTGATTTCAAAAAAGCTTAACCAGAAAGATAAAATTGTTTGTACGTTAAATTTGGTTGTTTAGTGCTTTTTCTAAACGGCCTTGCATGCCAGTTAGATTGTATTATAATAAAATATATATAACATTCCCAGCCATAAAACAGGCAGAACAGCTGATTTGGATAAAAAGCTTAGCAACGCATGATTGTTTACATTCATTACCAACAGCTTTAGAATTTAGAATTAGTTTATTTTTAGCGAATTTCCATAGGAAAAATGAACTATTGCAGTGGCCCTTATGGTAAGACCCAAGGTCGGTAGTATCAAATGAGCACCTATAATGGTCCCCAGAACACGTTTTGGAGTGTTATTAAATATCAAATATATATGTGTTCGCACGTTAGCGGCCGCATTTTAAGTCCGATTTGGTCCAAATTTCGTACACATGTTGGTTGCCTATGTCGCTCGGACGAGTTCGTGAGCCAAAAAAATCCAACAACCGGAAGCATGTTTTTTGACCGGAAGTAACTATTTTTTAGATTAGTATACGAGAATAAATGTTTTTTAGAGTTTTTCTACAAATATAAATGTAGGATGTTATTCTGCACACTTTGTTTTTTTACGCGACCTTATAACTAGCTTGGTTCCCTCAAAATCGATCAAAACGTAAAATACCATAAAAGTACCCGGTTCGAAGCCATGTGGTGGATTTCACTATGGGGTTAAGTGCGAAGCACGCAATGCATTGTGTATTGAAGACACTCCCAATACGGAGGTTTTCAATAAGTTGTGTATTCAAGTTACTCCCAATATGCGTAATTGTGTGCGAAGCATTTTGCAGCTATTCAGCACCGTCGTGATTCTCGTGAATAGACCTGTTTCCCAAATTGTTGGTTGAAACCCTAAAACATAGGCCTATAAACTTAATTGTTTAAATTTGCTCAACTCACGTCAGCGGTTCAGCTGCGTTTTCGAATTTTTATTCTTCACAACCAGCAGATTTTGTAGGTTATGTTAACAAAATAAAAGCGAACAACACCAAAAATCTACGGAAATGATTACTGCATTATAATTTAACTAGATGGCCCGTGCGAATATTTCACAAGTTATCAGAACTTACCTGATTTAAAAACATGTATTTAATTCAATTCAATTACGTTTATTTATTTACGTTAATTTAATTTAATTTATTTGCGTGCTAGATTACACTTTCGTATAGAATGTAAATAATATAACTAATAGCTATCATGTTAGTTAAATAGATTGTTAATAGACGACGTCTTTAATTAAAAACCATATGAAGTATAATATAAAAATTTGTTAGTAATTTTTTTAACGAAAACCTGAATCTTAAGCTGTTTGTCTATTTTTCGTCAATAGCGGAAAACATAGCTCCAAAATTTTGCTTGAATAAATAATTTTGATGCTGAGTTGAGGGAGATATCACTTAGCGACAAAAACACACATTTGAGAAATAATATATAAGGGTCCAAACATAACATAAGTTGTTACATATTATAAATGAAACAGCTGATTTGAATCAAAACATTAAATGCCTCAAATGTTAGTTTTAAGCAACCCCAAAAATCTTTTCCAAATTGTGAGCCTAATCGTAATTTAAATAATATAAAATACATCAAGTCGGATTTGACAATAATTCAAAATACACTCAAACGATATATTGTATATTAATGGGATATTGGCTTTTATATGTTACTAGGGGAAACCTCTGAGTGCTCCCCCGTTGGAACCTTCTATACACATAATCATGTTATGCTTTCTTTATAATAAAGGTGTAGGATTAATAATAGTTCCAACGCTAAGATGGTAAATAATGTTAAATGTTCAAATCAAATTATTTCGTATATTTTATAAGAGCAGTTATAATAAAGTTTAAAAGAACCAGCAAGGCTACTTCTACACTTTATTAAAAACCTAACCTAAAAGTTAGAAATACAAATAACTGCTTCAAAGTTTGAAATCGTTAGCTATGTATGGTAATAAATGTAAATACATGTGATGATTCAACGGTCCAGGCCTTAGCTAAGATTTTTTCCGACTAAATTTACAACTATTTAAATAAAAAAGGTTTTTATCAAAGTGAATTACAGCTTATGTGTTACTCAGGGATAGTGTACAGGGATTTTTATTAGTAAAATTATATTTTCAATTGGTTCAGTAGTTCCAGAGGTTAACACATAAAAAAAAATAAAAAAAACTTTACCTCTTTATAATATTAGTATAGATATATTGTAACAGCAGTTATAATAAAGGTTAAAAGATCCAGCAAGGCTCAGGTCTACACTTTAATACAAACCTAACCTTAAAGTTAGAAATACAAATAATTGCTTCAAAGTTTGAAATCAGCTGTTAATGGAAATATTAGAACAAACAGCTATTTTATCTGTTATTTTATTCAATTGGTTGCTATGGTAATAAATGTAAATACATGTGTTGGTTCATCAGTCTAGGTCTAACCTAAGATTTTTTCCGACTAAATTTACAAATATTGAAATAAAAAATGTTTATATCAAAATGAATTACAGCCTATGTTACTCAGGGATAGTGTAGCTTTTTATTAGTGAAATCATTTTTTGAATCAGTTCAGTAGTTCCAGAGATTATCCCCTACATACAAACAAACAAATTTGACCTCTTTATAATATTAGTATAGATTATGAAAATCAAATGCATTTCCTCGGACTAGCTGTTTACAAGGACAAGTGCCATCTTGAATGACTATAGAAATAATATACACATTGAGGCAACATGAGAACTAACATTCCTTGGCCGATTGTAATCGATATAAATAAATGCTGGAAACAGAAATCGAAACAAATATTTTATTTGTAGACCTATACATTCCGTTGATGAGAAAAGTCGATCAACGTTCCTTTCGTAATGAGAAACAGAAGTTCATCTGATTAAAACATTTCTTCCGTTCAAAAGATTTAAGCGAAACAAAAAAAGAGCCTTTGGTAAAATAAGAGCCGAGTAAAATCTGCCACCCCCAGTCTCCCGTTGTGACGGCAAGTGCGACATTTGTCGCCCCCACCCGCCACCCTGTCACTTACATATGTGTCTCACATCTCATTTGTACCCTGGAGTGCGTCTACATCTTTTAATGAATGACGTCTTTTCTTGCAATCTCTAAAGGAAACGAGAAAAGAAATTCCGTGCGGTGAGTTCTGTGGCTGTCCAATTTACTGTACTAAAATTTGTAAATATTGTTTTACTTTTTACTAGACAAGGCACTCTTAAAATACAATATTTTTCACGATACTACTGGAATATCAGTTGCTTTTCTATTGCGTATATTGCCAGGTAAAGTTCGTCGTGTCCCTGAGGATAAATCAGCTGATTACAACAATACAATATTGAAATAATGCCCATCTGTTTAAAACAGACACGCATGAATGGATTAACGAGATTCCCGCTGTCCCTATCTACAATCTAGCGACACCACTGCCAAGGGAACGGGCTTGGTCAAATTAACGGGGAAAGAAGAACCTGATGAGTCAGTAAGATTAAAAATAAATGCCAATAAAATAAGTGTTAATAATCATATTTTTTGCTGTTGTATCAAATAATGTTTTGCTGTATTATCGTGAAAAATGGTGTTCAAAACTCGTGGGAAAATGTTCTTTTCATATGCTCGTTCCCTTTAAATTGCGAGTCGTAGACTCGCATCCGAAAAATCACACTTTTCGAACTAGTTGTGAAATATACTATATCTCGTCAACATTTTCGTAGACTGTGGGAACATAAATAGCTTTTGATTTACAAATAATATCTGTGTTCCGAATTATATTTGGAACCCATGTTACGGTTAACATTTCCTGTCTAATCACTGCGGACGATACAACTGGAATAGATTAACAAGACGCGGAACGTGTTTGATCGTATTTAGCCGCATTGAGTTTAAAATAGTTCGTTATTTAGGCGGTAATGTATGACTTCATTTCAAGTCTTGTTTCGGCTTCTCTCTCTCGCTACCCGCTTTCGAATACTCTGTCAATCTGTCTTCTCGCTTTCTTTCTTTCCTTTCTTCATCAGTCTCTCTCTTACTCCCTATTATCTTTCCATTTTAGAATAGCATTCTGCAGTGGGTAAACCGCCAAAAATCCACTCGTGAAACACACGTGACGTGTAATTGCATATAAGACAGTACGTATTGTTCCCTCTATACTCTCTCTCAAACTCTCCTTTCTCTACTTGACTTTTACTTTCGTCTTATCTCCACTCACTCTCTTTTAATTATTCTACTTACTCTCGCACGCTTCCTCCCCGTCTTTTTATCTTCGTCTCCTTCCTCTCCTGTCTCTTTAATCACTCTACTGACTACGTTCTCTTCCACTTTTCCTCTGTACCCTCTCCCTCCATTTCTCTCTTATTTCTCTTTTCCTTCACTCCTCTTTCTCCTTGCTCTCTTTCTCGTTCCGCTCTCCTCTACTTGACTCTACATTTCCTCTCCATACTCCCTTTTTCTCTTACTCGTCACCCACCTACTCCTAATCTCTCTTGATTCCTCTCTTAGACCCTTTATTCTTCTTTCTCGATTTCTTAATTTTTCTATCTCTGTCTGTCTCTCCCATCTTTCTCACTCTCTCCTTTTTTTTCTCTCTATTTCCGTCTCTCATTCCGTCTCTCTTTCCGACTGTCTTTCCGTCTCATTTCGTCTCTCTTTCCGTCTCTCTTTCCGTTTCTCATTCCGTCTCTCTTTCCATCTCTCTTTCCGTCTCTCTTTCCGTCTCTCACTCCGTCTCTCTTTCCGTCTCTCTTTCCGACTGTCTTTCCGTCTCTTTTCCGTCTCTCTTTCCGTCTCTCTTTCCGACTGTCTTTCCGTCTCTTTTTTCTTCTCTCTTTCTCTTTTCATTCAGTCTTCCTCGTACAGTTTTCCCCTTTCTTCCTCTCTCTCCACAACCATTCGTCTCTCTCTTAGTCCCCATACCTTATTTTCCTCTTTCTCGTTACACACCTACTCTTAATCTCTTTGCTCTCCCCTTTCTTCTTCGCTCTCCTCTTTCTTTTTATTGCCTTTCTTTTCTCTTTCTCTCTCCAATTCACATCTCTTCCCTCCAGTCTTAGCTCTCTTCCATTCCATTCTTTCCGTTTCTCTCGCCCAACCTTTCTTCTTGGTTTTTCCTTTCTCTGCCTCTTATTTTACCTCATTTAGACGCTTTTTATACTATACACGGATTTGCTGTGGTCATTTTTGTAGTTTTGCTTCATCCTATCTGGAACGGTTTAGTCTAGCGTAAGCAAACAGATTCACCATGCGAACCGTTCCATACGTCACTTATGAGCAAACATTTTGATGCATATACCATTCATAACGTTTCATCGTAAACTGATTGGTAGTTTTTTTGAAAAATAATCAAAACGACAACGAGTTTGTACAAGTCTGGACAAAATTAGTAAATGACTACATTCACAAATAAAAACCTATGAATGCGGGAAACCCCACTAACCATTTCGACTTTTCTCAGCCCGTGCTCGTTTATTTAATTATCACTTCGGTTTTTCGTTCACGCGCCACACCCCTTCTTCCCGTTACCATGGTGAAATCTTTTATTAAAACTTCTCGACAATGCCACGCGTAAAACGCAAAGGTGACTATCCCGGAGAGAAAAAACAACGTGTTTTCATTTGTGTTATGAGACGGAATGGAATTGCTCTTGGAGGTGTGCAGGCCAGATAGGGGAAGTGAAGGACAAGTAGGGGCGGTTTGTCGAGGCAGGAAATTAATTTAAACGTAATAAGAAACCCACTTATTTTCATCAGTCGGAATATACTGTTTAAAATTTAACATCTCTACATATAGTACGACACAAAAAAATGCTTTAGCGGGCTGTACAGGATATGTATTGTGTACATTGAAATAAATGAGAAATGTTCAGTCACTTTTTTCAAATTCGGCTTCGTTTAGTCGCAACCGCCATTTTGTTGTTTCGCAAGACTCATTGTAACTCGAGAAATAAATGAGATATCGAGTTCAAATTTGGTGTAAGCATTTTGTGTGCTACGATTTACACGTGTACCAAACACCAAGAATTTATGTTTATAACTTTCAATATGGCGGAAGTTACTTTTAACGTAGAATATCTTGAAAACCGCTAACTTTATAAAAAATGTACAAGACACATAATATTCTATTTTAATATATTTCTGTAGGACAAAGTAGGCCTATAACCGAGTTATTGAGGAAAAACTGTAAACTTAATGTCTTGGTCTACAACAGGTAAAATCAACCTAAAACCAACATTTCAGAGCAATAGATTTTATCTTATTTACTGAAACTATAAAAATTAAAAAAATTATGGTTTTAGGCTAATTTTAAATGTTGTAGACAATTACCAAGAAATTATGTTTTCAGTTTTGGTTTTTGGAACGAAGTTCCTTCGCGGGTTGCGGGTAGGAGTTAATAAATAAAAAATGTAACGCGTAACGAAAAAAGTGTTACTAATTGGTTGATATGGCAATGACAAATATAAAATACGAGTAACGAAAAAGCGTTGCCAAATTGGTTGCTATGACAATGAATGTAAATACATTCAAGAAACATGTGTTTTGGTTCATCAATTTAAATTATAAGACGATCGGTTCCCTCCGGCGTAGTTCAGATGTTATCCTCAAGCGCTGAAAAACATTCAATAAACATAAAATGTTCGTTTGTCAGTCTGGGCCTTAACTAAAATTATTGTATGTATATTTAATTTATTTTACCGTCCTTATCGGCAACATATAGGCTACATACAATAATTTTAGGTTAGGCCTAGAACGTAATTTTAAGTCTAGGCCTAACCTAAAATTATTGTATGTATTGCCACGCGCAAACCTCCCTACCCTTTTAATTTATTCAATAAACACAACCTTTTGTTGTTAACTTTAAACCTTTCCCTCATCAAATAACACCCAAGTGTTTTCAGGCCTTATTTGATGCTGTTCTCTTGTACTACCCCGTTAGAACAATTTGAGAGGTTTGGCGAGGGCAAGAAAAGGAAAACCTTTTGTTTCCTATTCTTAAGTTTTTTAAATTTAAATTAATTAGACCTTTTTCGTCTTTTGTGTAGTACACTAGCTCAATTCTAGACTCTTTTTCGGGATCGTTCCCTTTGGAGTTAAATTTGTAGTGATCCGTGAATAACTCACCTGCTGACTTAATTACACTAGAGCACTGAATGGTTTTAGGATTAATTTGATTGGATTTGTAAATTATATATTCAAAATTTTCTATTGAAAACACAAAAACGATTTATTAATTAACATAAATCCATTAACTTTGAAACAACAAATTATTATTTTCAAAAACACAATGAAATTTATTAATCTTTAACTTATAATTACATATATTGAAAAGTAGCAAAGTGATTAATTAATTTATTAATTAAAATTTGTATATTAATGATTATATTATTTACATACGACGATTTGCCATTGTGAGTAATGAAATTTACTAAACGAGTTTACTTTATTCAATTTCCCCAGAATTTACTTGAATTTATTTATTTAATTTAATTTATATATTACTTTTCAAAAAAGGGATTTATTTAAATTATAAGTAACAATGATCGTTTGCCACTTACAGAACACAAGAAGTTCGACGCGTAATTCTTTCTGTCGATTTCCGGCGATTTAAAGTTGTTCTCCTTCGTCCCCAGAATGGTTTCTTCGGCTTACAGTTGTCTTCTCCAGGACTTAATTAAAGTTGTCCTCTCCTAGTTGATTGTAGTATCTTTTGGCAAGATAGGCCGTTTATATGGATATTCTTCTCCCGAAATTATCACGACCCGACTTAGCTTTAGGCCGGAGCTAGTACGTAACGCACACCGTAACTGATCACCCTACGACTTTCTTCTAAGTACCCTCGGAGCTCGGTCAGCTGTTTACTCGTTGGCGCTTCGTGCTAAACTGATTTTAGAGGGGATGCAGGCTTCTATCCTCGACTTTTTACTTGTCAAACGAGCATCTTCTTCTATGTGACAAGAAATTCTGATTTCTTGCTTTAGAAATATATTTTTTGGTCTTAATATATTTCCTAATTTATTTGATGAATTTTAGTGCCTTTATTTCTCATCGATTAGGCCTAATTTAATTATTATCTTCATTTTTTGAATTACAGTATGCGCTCTGTTTTGTTTTGCGTAGTACCTCCGATGACGTCACTTCCCTCTCGGTGCTTCGGCCTTGCGTTCCTGTATGAACTTGTCGATTTGCAAATTTGGCTTTGATTTCATCCAAACTCTATAACTTCTTTTTGCGTGGTCGGATTTTGGTTTTATTGACTTCTATGGATTGGTTGACGTTTTCTGGTTTCTCTGGAATTCGAATGGCGTTTCTACTCCTCTTCCTTCTTGAGTTATAGACTTCGTTAGTTTTGTTTAAATTTTGAAATTTATTTCCTGTAAATTTGAAATTTTCCATTTTTTCTTGCTTGTATCTTCTTCGGTTGGTCTTGAAACGCGCTAATCTGGTGTTGGATTTTTGATAGCTTGTTTGGTTGTTTAGTTATTCAGCTTGTTGTTACTCTAATTGCCTTCGTTTGGTTTTCGGCGTTCCATTCCCCCCCTTTAAAGCTCTTTTCATATCTCACATGGCATTACAATTTATTACACATATATATACCCTATTTTATCAATATTTCCCTTTTATTAATCTCCCTTGTGTTTATTTTGAACTAGCTGCTGTACCCGTGCTCTGCACGCCAACCCCGTTGGAACCGTCTATACACATAATCATGTTATCATAGAATTATAAATTTGGTTAATTTGGTTGCTATGGTAATGAATATAAACAAACGACATGTTGCTAAACTTTTTATACAAACAGCTGATATTTGTATAGATAAAATTGAAGGTTAAAGAAGTTTTCAAAGCCAGTTTGGCGGTACCCTGATGGAATTTCTAAATAAAAATATGCTCATTTTTTAATCTGGGAACCTAAAAATATCCATGAAAAATTTCAGCTCAATAAATCCAGTAGTTTTTACGTGATTGAGTAACATACATACACACACACATACACACACACACACACAGACAGACACCATTAGATTTTTATATAATAGTATAGATTAATAAAAATTTTTATTAATTTATTTTATTTATACAAAACTACTTATTTATTTATTTTGAACTTTGGCTTCATTATGCCCTATTATTGGCTCTATTAAATGCTATTTTTTATGATTTAATTACATTTGAACTTTATGAGTTATTGGCCTTTTTATGCCCAAGAATGACTTTACACTTTATTTTTTAGCTATTAAACTTTATAACTTTATATTTTTTATTACTTTATTTTCTTAACCCTTTTTAACTCTACAAATGACTCTACTTTGTTTTTGGCTTTTATTCAAATTCTGCAAATTCAATTTGTTTACGCTTACATTTTTGTCTATAACTGTTTAACAAATTATCATAACAAACTTATTTTTATTACTCCTTGCTTATTTAACTCTCCTTTCAACATAAATCTAATAATAACAACTTTTTTTAATAAAATTACAAACCCCTATCTTTCTATGTTAACTCATTCCTACCAAATTTAGACAAGACTGGACAAGTCTATTCCTGTCAGTTCCTGCAAAGTTTTGGTTTGATCTTGTCGCTAATGCATACGTCATAGTCTGCACTTTTTCAACTACCACAATTTTAGTTAATTCTTCAAAATTGTTAATAAATACTATTTTAACATTGGAAACAACCTTTTTTATCTTAATTTTGGGCTTTTTTGACACCCTTTGGCTTTAATCTTTTGTTATTTTGACTTTGAATTGATTTTAATTAATGTAATTAATTAACCCAAATTGGATCGGTCGATTGGCCGCTCCAGTATGTTGCTGTTAAGACAGGTAAAATAAATTAAACATATACAATAGTTTTAGGTTAGGCCTAGACTTAAAATTACGTTCTAGGCCTAACCTAAAATTATTGTATGTAGCCTATATGTTGCCGTTAAGGCAGGTAAAATAAATTAAATGTAAATACAATAATTTTAGGTTAGGCCTAAAAAGTAATTTTAAGTCTAGGCCTAACCTAAAATTATTGTATGTATGTTGCTGTTAAGACCGGAAAAATAAATTAAACATACACAATAATTTTAGGTTAGGCCTAGACTGATGAACCAACATTTTATGTTTACTGAAAATATTTACAATGAATGGACATTTAACTGTATTTACCATCTTAGCTTTGATGTTATATTTAATTCTACACCTTTATTATAACAACATTAAACGTATGTAAACAGTAAATATTTGTATACAAAACAATCGAATAATAAACGGCAATTGAAACATTAAAATTATGTGTGTATGTTGCCGTTAAGGCTGGTAAAAGAATTGAAGAAAAGACGTGATGAACTTCGTTCATGACAGGGGTCC